>CAKNXH010062182.1:0-16894 GCA_932178445.1 Andricus quercusramuli
TAAATTTAAATTTATTATAATGAATCATCGTGAAAGTATCAAATCTATTATTAATTTTAGTGTTGGTTGAAATTTAATTTCAGGTTATAGTTTGCCGGATAGACACCGGTTAGGGCAGGTCAGTATGTTTCCTGTGTCAAGTGCCGTGTAGGAATCAGTTAAGGGCCGGTTAGAAACGAATTTCGGTGTTTGCCAATATTTAACTTTAGATTCAAATTTGCCGGATAGAAACCGGTTAGGGCCGGTTACAATGTTTCCAGTGTCGAGTGCCGTGTAGGAATCGGCGGGGGTCCGGTAAAACCGAGTTTTAGTGTTTGCCAAAATTTAATTGCAGGCTCTAGTTTGCCTGATAGAAACCAGTTAGGGCCAGTTAAAATGTTTTCGGTGTCGAGTGCCGTGTAGAAATCGGTTAGGAGCCGGTTTGGAAACGAATTTCAGTGTTGGTTGAAATTTAATTTCAGGTTCTATTTTGCCGGATAGAAATCGGTTTGGGGCGGTTAGAATGTTTCCTCTATCATGTGCTGTGTAGGAATCGGCTAGGATCTGGTTAAAAACGAAATGTAATGTTTGCCAAAATTTAAATCAGGTTCTACTGTGCCGGATAGAAACCAGTTAGGGCCGGTTACAATGTTTCTTGTGTCGAGTTCCGTGTAGGGGTCGGTTAGGGGCCGGTTGGAAACGAATTTTAGTGTTAGTCAAAATTTAATTGCAGGCTCTATTTTGCCTGATAGAAACCAGTTAGGGCCGGTCAGAATGTTTCTTGTGTTGAGCGCCGTGTAGGAATCGGTTAGGGGCCAGTTAGAAACGAATTTCAGTGTTTGTTAAAATTTAATTTCAGTTTCTAGATTGCCGGATAGAAATCGGTTAGGGCCGGTAAGAATGTTTCCTGTGTCGAGTGCCGTGTAGGAAACGGTTAGGAACCGGTTAGTCACGAATTTCAGTGTGCCAAAATTCAATTTCAGGTTCTAGTTTTCCGGCTAGAAACCGGTTAGGGCCGGTTAGAAGGTTTCCGGTGTCGAGTGCCGTATAGGAATCGGTTGGGAGCCAGTTAGAAACGAACTGTGGTCTTGGCCAATATTCAATTTATGGTTCCATTTGATGGATGAAAACCGGTTATAACCGGTTTGAATTTTTTGCACAACTTTTTTTGTTGACATTTTCCGGATAAGAACCGCTTAGGATACGGGTACGTTCCAGGAATTCAAATTGAGATCTGATAGAAATCGGTTAGAACCGGGTAAAACCCGAATTTGTTTCTAACCAGTTTCTATCTGGTTTCTTGTGATTTATAACCGGTATTTTAAGCAGGGTAGATAATGATGGATAGACGGAGAAAAGGTTAGGGGACGGAGAGTGCTGGATGGGAGAGGATGTAGGAGAAACATGGGGAAAGGAATTTGTGGCCAGTGGAGTATGAAAGGCGTTGTAGGGGTATTGACGGTGGGTCAGTAGATAAGGGGAAGTAGTGAAGGGTACGGGAAAGCAGAAGAGAAATGAAAAGTAAGGGGTGGAATACACGTATGGAAAAGGGGAAAATTCACCTGAAGAAGTAGTGGGCAATTTTATATGAAACATTAGGCGAACTTACGTTTTCATATAGTAATTCACTTTTGCCTGTACTTGTTTTGGCTCTGAGCATGCTAGCACTGCTTGGACAAAAGCTTGTGCTTTCATTTTCAAAATTTCAAACGAGAATGGTACTTTTTGTTTTGCCACTACAACCTCATCATAACGGTGCAATCGTTCTTCAAATTTCGGTCTCTTACTACATTTTGCTGTCGCCTCACTTTTATCTATATTGAAAAGTTGTTTTAAAGTTGATAATGAATAACCTTCTGAGTATCCTGAAATTTGCAAAAAAATAATATTAGCAAGTAGAAGCGCTTGATACTCAATTAGAAAAGATGCTTTTGAATTCGGGATTATCCGTAAATTATGTAAGAGGACTTGTGACGTGAGGAATTTTGTAAAATCACACCATTTTTATGAGGAAGTGGAGAAAACTAAAAAATGTTGCGTGAGTGAAATCTCTAGTTAAAAAAGGAACTTGAATATCTTACAGCTTGAAGGAAAATCCAGCAAACATTCGATCGGTTCAAGTAAAAGTGAAATTTTCGAAAAGTAAAGATGTAAATAGAATATAGATATTAAAAAAAAATTAAGATGTTTTTAACCAAAAATGAAATCGTTACATTTTTATTTGAAAAAATCGATTTCTAACCGAAAAAGATAAAATTTACGAAGAAACTAGTTTGATTTTCAGACAAGAGTATGAAGGTTTAGCAAAGATGGATAGTTTTCTACCAGAAGGGCCACAAAGATAGATTTTCAGCCAAAAACGGAGTACTCTTTTTTAGTGAGAAAATCAATTTTAACCTGAAGAAAGCGAGTTTCAAAACAGAAATACAATACTTCTCCCACAAGACAGTTGAATGAATTCTCAACTGAAACGATGAATTCTTAACTGACAAAATACAGTAGTTCAACTTTCATTCACGTAGTTGAATTTTCAAAAAAAACAATAACAAAAAAATATTTCGAAGTAAAAATGGATTAGTTCAATTTTTAGTCGGCAAATTATTTTTCAACTAACGTCAGTCCCACCAAACTTCGGGTTATGGAGGGGGAACTTGGGTACAGAACTGAAACCGGGAGACTAAAAAACCGGAGATGCAATGAACTGGATTGATTTTCACCAAAAGAAAAGAAATGTTCATTCACAAAGAATGATTCCCTACCAAAAGAGGTACATTTTTTGTTAAATAATATAAATTTTCAAACTTAAAATGGCACAGCTGAAATTCTAGTAATAATCTTGTAATATTTGATAACTCAACCATAAAAAAATCTACACTTCATAGGAATCATTAATGTCAGAAAAACGTCCATTGCATCTTGTGAAAGATCCCAAAAAAGGAATTGTTTTCATTAATTTAATATCTTCACTTATACTCACCGACAGAAATTGCCACCAGAGCAAAGATGAAGAGCTTCATTCTGGACGTAATTCAAAGATTAGACAAAAAAGTCAGAGAGTGAGACTTTTAGTAAAAACAGTATTCTTAATTCTTTCTGTTCATGATGATGTCTAGGTACTGAGTTTGCGCCACTTACATACTGAAAATTTTGACACAGTCAGGTTGTCTCCGTTTGAAATTGGTTCATCATAAATAGAAAACACGAGCATGAAACGCATTCTTTCTTAGCAAGTTTCTGTTCACCAGACCTCAAACTCAGTCTAAATAACATGTTTTTCAAATAGCATTGAAAATTCCAAGCATTTTTTCATTAAATTGCTTTGAATATTTTTTTCACATTTCCAAGCTGCAACCAGAGAACAATTATGTTTGAATTGAAGAAATATTTTTCAACTTCGTTTTCATGTGGCACTGTTTTCTTTCTCTTTATTGAAGACATTATTGTTTCATGTCATTCGTTTGATTCAAAATCATATATTTGAACCAAACTCATAAAACCTATAATATAATCCACATATTTTTGGTTCAAAGGCCTACTATTTTATTTTTAATTCAGAGTCCATCTTCTTTGTTTCAAAATTTAATTGACTTCTTTAAAGTTCAACATTTGGTTCGAAATCTTACGCAATTGAAAGAATTAATTTTTGACATAATTATTGAATTTCCAGCAAAAAATATAATATTTACAAGAAGTTTAATTTACAACGAAACAAAAATTGCATTAACATAGTAACATTTTAAATTAAAGATATTAATTCTTGTCCAAAAGCATTACCTTAACAATCTAAAAATTCAACTGAAGATGCACTAATGTAGATGAAGATTCATTTCTTACAAGGAAGGTACTCCAGGTGTCCCTGGCTGATTTGATTCACCCTGATATATGTTGTAGTACTCGAAAAACTAAGTGACACGTATTTTTTTTTATCTGCGGAAAAACACTTTAAGGGGGTGAAACAACCCCTCAAAGATAGGGGTCGCAAGTGTCGATTGTATAGTTGTGTGTAGAAAAACAAAATTGATTTCGACCAAACCTACTGGGAAAGTTTCCTCATGATGAAAGATGACTAACGTAATTTTCTCAAAAAAAAAAAAAAAAAATTAAGGGGGTGAACCACCCCTACATAGTTTTAAAGTTGTGCTGAAAATTGCTAAATTCACAGGAAAAAAATTGAAAAAAATATATTTTGCACTTGAGACAAAAATAAAGTTGACGTGTTGCGCAAAAATAATTGGTAAGAAAATTAATGGGGGTAGCTACCCCTAGACACTTTTTATCTTATGTCTATGATAATATATACTTTTCATACACAAAAAAATTAGAAAATCATTTTTATAACGAAGGAACTAAAATAGAGTCCATCCAACATGAATAAAAAAATTACGCGTGGGTAAAAATTTGGGTAAATATTTCAAAAAATATATTTCGCACTTGACATGAAAATAAAAATCACTTGTTTCCCAAGAACAGATTTTCTAATTAATGGGGGTAGCTGCCCCTGAAAACTTTGTATTTTGTGTATATGATAATATATACTTTCCATACACACAAAAATTGGGAAATTAGTTTTATATTGAAGGAAGTAAAATAGAGCCCATCCAACATGAATAAAAAATTACGCGGGGGTAAACCACCCCCCAATTATGTAGAAAATTATAAAATAAGACTTGCATCTAGCAAGAAAAATCCGAAGAAAATACCTGTTGCACACAGTATATCGAAGATTTATTGTTCAAACTTTGAACAATAATGATATTCGTCAAAAAAGTATATATTGCGATGTGTATGGAAAGTATATATTATCACACACACCAACTAAAAAGTGGTTAGGAGTAGCTACCCCCATTAATTTTTTTTTAGTTATTTTGGCGAAACACGTCAACTTTCTTTTGGTCCACAGTGCAAAATATATATATTTTTAAATTTTCTCCTATGAATGTAGCAATTTTCAGCAAATTTATAAATATTAAGGGGTGGTTTACCCCTGCCTACTTTTTGTATTCATGTTGAATTGACTCTATTTTACTTCCTTTGTTATAAAAATAATTTCCCAATTTCTCTTGCGTATGGAAAGCATATATTATCATAGACACAAAATAAGAAGTGTTTGGGGGTAGCTACCCCCATTTATTTATTGGAATTTTTTTTGTGAAATACGTCAACTTTATTTTTGTCTCAAGTGCAAAATATATTTTTTCTAAATTTTTGCCTGTGAATTTAGAAATATTCAGCTCAACTTTAAAAATATGTAGGGTTGGTTCACCCCTGCGCAATTTTTTTTTATTATTGTTGGATAGAATCTATTTTACTTCCTGCGTTATAAAAATGATTTCTCAATTTCTTTTTCGTATGGAGTCTATATATTATCATGGACACAAAATAAAAAGTGTTTAAGGGTAGCTACCCCATTAATTTGTTTACAAATTTTTTTTGCGAAACACGTCAACCTTATTTTGGTCTCAAGTGCAAAATATATTTTTTTCAAATTTTTTCCTGTGAATTTAGCAATTTTCAGCACAACTTTTAAAATATGTAGGGGTGGTTTACCCCCGCGTAATTTTTTTATTCATTTTGAATGGACTCTATTTCACTTCCTTCGTTATAAAAATAATCTCCCAATTTTTTTTGCGTATGAAAAGTATATATTATCATAGACATAAAATAAAAAGTGTTTTGGGGTAGCTACCCCCATTAATTTTTTTACCAATTTTTTTTTGCGAAACGCGTCAACTTTATTTTTGTCTCAAGTGCAAAATATATTTTTTTCAAATTTTTTCCTGTGAATTTAGCAATTTTCAGCACAACTTCAAAACTATGCAGGGGTGGTTCACCCCCTTAATTTTTTTTTTTTTTTTTTTTTGAGAAAATTACGTTAGTCATCTTTCATCATGAGGAAACTTTCCCAGTAGGTTTGGTCGAAATCAATTTTTTTTTTTCTACACAAAACTATACAATCGACACTTGCGACCCCTATCTTTGAGGGGTTGTTTCACCCCCTTAAAGTGTTTTTCCGCAGATAAAAAAAAATACGTGTCACTTAGTTTTTCGAGTATTACAACATATATCAGGGAGAATCAAATCGGCGAGGGGCACCTGGAGTACCTTCCTTGTTAGATTGGGAGTTCTTTTTTTTAAATGTAATATTAACTGGAAATTTCTGTATCTAATATTTCCCATGAATTGATATTTTTTAGTTAAATATTAAACTGTTTGTTTAGAAATTAGGCTGCGTCTGATCGTCCCGGAAATTCCGGAGGACTTGAATACTCATCCCAAATTTCGGGACGGCGAGACACTTCGTCGAAATTGATATACTTTACTCAAAATTTGTCTTCTCATTGCAAAATTAATTTTCTTATTTGAAAATTCTACGATTGAGCGAAAGCTAATTCTCTCACTTGAAGATTCATCATTTTATTTTAAAATTCTTTTTTTTTTAACTGAAAATTCAAATATTCCAATTTTGATGGAAAATTCATCTTTTTTGGCCAAACAGAAAAATTGTTTTTTGCACATTTCCAAAAAATTATAAATTATGAGAAAAAATTGTAATAGATATCATTTATTATCATAATATTTAAATTACAATAATACATTTTCAATACATTATTCATAATACATAAAGTAAAAAATACGTTCATTTAATAAATGTATTATTTATTATTTTTGTATACATAATTTAATGATTTTTCAATTATTCATATTCGGGAATTTTATGATTCAAAAATTTTTCTGTATCGACAATTGTATTTCCGGAATCATTATACCTGGAATGTTTTCTTTAGCGGAAATGTAATTAATATTTCTTTTATTGTTTTCAATTCACTCGAATTTTCAAAAAGTTCACTGTCAAATGCGTTTTCAAGGGGTGTCGGACAAAAAATATATTTTCATTCGTCCGCGAAGTGTGCAATTATTTTTAAAATGAAAATATAATAAGTGTAATGATTTTTCAAATAACGTGCGCTGATTTCCAGACCGATTTCATTAATACTTTCATGTTCTTCGCACTGCTTTCAACTACATAGCAGCTGATGCTTTTTCACAGAAAAATTATTCCGAGACAGTTTAAAAACACGACATTATCTTGTTTGAAGTTCATTCGACAAAATTAATTTCTGTTGCAGCGAATCTTTCAACTGAAATCGATTTAAACGTTGTCTTCTTTTTTTTCTGTATTGTAATCTTCACAAATAAACATGATGATTCAGTGATATGTAAAAATTTTAATGAAACGAAGTTCCCGCTAAAATGATAATGAGTGCAAAAAAATAAAAGGCTGAAATTTTCTTACAAAAATAATCACTTGTCTTATAATTTATGGTCTAGTAGTTGATAGATTTTTTTCTCACCTTTGATCAGCTACTGCTAACCATAATTTCTTACCTAACCATAGTAAGCGCACCGCTGATGATAAAGTAGAGACCTGAAGGTAATGAGCAGTGCAATACCACAGGAGGTTACCGATAACTTAGCACACTTTCGGATAATGAGTGATTGTATTCGGAATGTAATTTCAATGGAACTCAACACAATTCAACAGGTTTCAAAGGTTTTGTTGGATCTAAAAATATTTCCGAAGGTTTAATGGGATTTCAAGAGATGACAAAATGTTTTCATATGGATTTCAATCAAATTCGAAGAGATTTTGAAGATATCAAGGGTGTTGACAAATTGTGACTGTGTAAAGCTTATTTTTGCATAATCACCATTTTGGTGTATTTTCATATGAGATTATGAGTGGTCTGAAAGATTCTATAATAATCTTCTGGGGAAAGGAATATAGAGGGAGCAAGGGTGGGATAGTATGCGAGAAGAAGGTCAAAACACTTAATTAACTTCTTCTTCAAGGAAAATAATTTCAAATTTTTTTTTTTTGCTGAATTCCTTTTTTAGGAATTATTTTTTGAGAATTTTTTTACTGTTTCCAGTTATAATTTCTGTTTAAAGATCTGATCAAGACTTAATTAACGTCTTAATAAGCTGCGAAATCCTTTTTTCTAGTAACTCGGCGCCTACGTTGACCAATTAAAAAAACAATTGCAAATTTGTACTTTAAATTTAACATTTTTTTTTGCCTGAGCATGCAAATAATTTGTTCAAAGTTCGTCTTTTTGGATAAATTCAAATCTTTCCGATTTGAGATTGAAAATATTTTTTAGTTTAATAAGCAACGAGTATATTTCTCGTTGAAAGATGTATTTTTTGTTGAGAATTCAATTACTTAGTTGGAAATTAAACTACTTTGTTAAAAATGCACTTGTTTATTTGCAGATTCACAATTTAAATTCAAAATTATTTTCTTTGGTCCAACCTGTAAACATTTTCTTGAAAATTTGTCTTTTTTTTGTAGGTAATTAATCTCTTTGGTTAAAAATTCACCTTTTCGGGTTTGAAGATATGAACCATTTTGTTGAAGTTTTTGTAATTAATTTAACTGTTATTGAATTAAAATTAAAATCTTTTTAAATTGGAATATCAACAATTACATTTTTTGTTGAAGATTCATCTTGTTTGATGACAATACAACTGCGTGATTAAATGTCAAACTACTTTGTTCAAAAGTCAGTTACTGGTTGAAGATTTCTAATTTTATTCGAAAAATTCTGTTTTTTTGGTAGAAAATGTATCTTTTTGATAGAAAATTAATATATTTGGTTCAAACTCAGATTATTTCCTTAAAAATGCACAAATGTTATTTTGAAGGTTAAAACTTGTTGTTTGAAAACTGACTATCTCTACAGAAGTCGTGAGTTTGATAATTTGTATAAATGGGTTTTTCGCAGTTGTGAGCATCGGTCCAATAAAATTTGATAGAACAAAAAGAAAGTTAAAAAAAAGTGAATTTATTTCACTAAAAACAATTTTTGCTGAAACCTACATATGATTTCTTATTTGTCTCCAGGAATTCATGCTAAGATAATTGTTCTGCAGAATAAAAGCTTTCTGTACAGATAGCTCCGGACTAAGACTCTGGCTATTTGTAGCGAAATTTCGATTAATTAATAATAATGATTAAGCTGATTTATACGGTTTTTTTTACTTTTACTGTGGACCAGTTGACTTGTATTAATAATTGGAATTTAAACTCTACAGATATAATAATTGGCAAGAATGAAATAATTCTGAGTAAAGAGTGACTAATCTTGACGGAAATTAACTGATTGAATTAGTAACAAATGGTCTTCTCGTTATGACAAATTTGAATTATAATATACATATATACTTCATATAAAATTATAATAAATTTTAGATCATTTTGAAAAATTTAGGAAAGTTTAGTTTTAAGTTCTGTAATTTCCAGTTACAAATACGGACTTTTCTTGTACATCGTATTCGAAAATTCCGGACATTGGAACAACAATGTTTTACGTATACAGTGAAGAAAGTTTTATGCCGTTACATATATAACAGAAAATTACATAACTTTTCTCGCAATTTAAGATGAATTAACTAAAATTCCGTAATTTCATTGAAGATTTGAGAAAATTCTGAAAAGTTCAGTGAAATTATCAGTATAATAATTAGATAAATTTATTGATGTTTTTTTGATGTGCATAAAAATAGTTTTCAGGAGTACCTCGGATTTT
Organism: Andricus quercusramuli; assembly: GCA_932178445.1. Classification (NCBI taxonomy): domain Eukaryota; kingdom Metazoa; phylum Arthropoda; class Insecta; order Hymenoptera; family Cynipidae; genus Andricus; species Andricus quercusramuli. Next base: position 9,570 of record CAKNXH010062182.1, read on the forward strand.
CTCTAGCCTAGGGAATTTTTTATATTAGATTTTCCGATGTTTCCTTGTTTTTCTATCGTCAAACGTTCTATGAAGTGGATTCCTCTTGCGTCTTTTTCTTGTACTTGCAACAACTCTTTTCAACCTCCAGCAAAAATCTGCCATCGTGTTTATCTCATCGTTTCTAATAATGCCGCTCCATTTCTTTGATGCCTTGATGAAAACGTTCTCCCTTTTCTTCACTGTAATCAACAAGATTTTCAGGGAAGTAATCGACATGGGAGTGGAGAAAGTGCAGTTTTACGCTCATTAGGCAACTCTGTTCTTGGAATTTCTTGACCATGTTTTTAACTATTTCCTTATAGTTGTCGCTTTTAACGTTGCCTGAAAAATTTCCGACAACTTCCTTGAAGCTGATCCAACAAGCCTTCTCGCTGTCGTTCATATTGTCAGTGAATTTGTCATCGTTCAACATTTTCCGAATTGGATGACCATCGGAGACTCCTGCCTTTAACTTGGTGTCAGATATACTAGGTAATTTGTTTTCTAAAAATCTGAAACCATCAACTTTTTTCTCCAGTGATTTAACAAACTGTTTCTTCAAGCCAAGTTTTATATGAATAGGAGGAAGTAAAATTTTCATGGGATCTACCAAAGGCTTTTGCAGAATATTTCTCAAACCAGGTTCAAGAGAAGTTCTTTCTGGCCACTTTTCTTTTTTATAGTGGTTCTCGCGGTCTCAGCTGTCCCACAAGCACAAGAAGCAGAGCTGTTTGGTAAAGCCTGATTGTTGACTACGCTTATAAGAGTCAATGAAAAACCTCCACCCCTCATCTTTATAGATATTTGGTTCCAGTTCATTCATTAATCCGTTAACATATGAACAATAAGCCAAATCCGTTAAGCTTCAAGTTATGCTCATAAATGCACTTTTCCCCTAGGCTAGGGATATTCGAAGATACTTTACAAAAATTCTAAAGTCAGGCTTGAACTGACCGTTTTTTAATTATTTGTACAGAGCAATTTATTTAAACAATGAGAAAATTATTATTTCTAGAAATAAAGTTATTTTTTAAATAAAGCGCGTAAGAATGTGTGTATGTACCTATGTATGTATGTAGGGTGGTCCAAAAGTGCATTAGAAATTTTTTTTCAAATTTGTATGCATATCGCCTGCAAATTTGTTCAAATCCACACAGAAAAATCCATTTTTCTCAAGTGAGAAGTAAGAAAAAAAGACGTTTCTTTAAATTTTATTCCGAATCGCTAATATTAGGTGAATGGAGTTGAAACTCAACATTTCTTTAAAAAATTAGCCATAGAATACAAAGCAAAAATATTACTTTTCAAATACCACCCCCATAAGTCTGTTGGATAGGGTCCCAAAAAACCCCGTAAGTGAAAAAATGGGGTTTGCTAGTTTTTCGCGCTAATTATGATTTTTTGAGATTACTTGAGCGCAAATTATTTTTAATAAATAAAATACTACTTTTTACTGTTAACTGGATGTTTACACAAATAGTTTGAACAATATGTTGTTCTTAACAATTTTCTCTTAGAATAGAGTTAGAAAGTCGCGGGTTTTTCAAACATTTCCCACTTCTTTTCTAATTTTCAATTAGAGTGAAGTAATAATAAATCTATTCCAACAAAAATAACTGTTTAAACATTTTATTACCTTGTTTAATAATATTCTCTTATAATAATGCAAGAAAATTACATTTTTTTTCTAAAATTGTCCTATTTTTGTTCAATTTTCCAACAGAGTGAGGTAGATAATTAAATAAAGTTGACAAAATTAATTGTTTCAACTATTAATCATTATGTTTAATAATATTCAATTTGATTGATTCCAGAAAGTAGCGGTTTATTCTCAAATTATCAACTCTGTCTACTCTTCACTTAAAGTGAGGTAATGATTAATTCAATTTAACAGAAAAAATAATTATTTAAATAAATTATAATTGTTGAGAACTTTCTTCTCCTATAGTAATGCCAGATAGTTGTAGTCTTTCTCTGAAATTTCCAACTTTTTGTCCACTTCATACTTAGAGTGAGGTAATATTTAATGCAATTTAGCAAAAATAATTGTTTAAACAAATTATCGTTTATAATTATCTTCTGCTATAACAATGTTAGATAGTTGCCGTTTTTACTGAAATTTTCAATTTGTCATTGATAGAGTCAGGCCTCTTTGGGTTGATTTTTATATAAATAAATTAACAACAATTTGAAGATAATGGGAGAGATTTCGGTAGTTACATCTTGAACTAAAAATCTTTATTTCAAATAATGATAGTGATGTCTGCATCTGTCTTATTTACGAATATAAATGGCTTCTCATCTTTTACCAAAAATACGTCATAATCGTATATTTCTGAACACAATTTAGTACAGGTATTAAAAGCAAACGAATTCAATATTATTATTATTATTATTATTATACCATTAAGCCATTTCCCTTTCGGGGTAGGCGTGACTTGCTCGGTTGGGGAATAGTAAACAGGTGTATAGGTATAGAGTAGGTTGGTATATGGGCATAAGGTATATAGGAGTTTTATAGGTGTTAGGGATAGGTGTTTTAGATCGATCTGGAATTCTCGTGTCATTTATTTAGATGACACGTTCATTCCGCAACACTGCTCCGACCCAGGTTGCTGATCAATCTCTCTAGCGATCACCCCAAGTGAGGAGCCTCACAAAATTGTTATGTATGGTTCCCCAATTGGGCCCATTAGTATCCAAAGTCTCTGTTTCAGGCGCCATTCACACTATTGTCACTCTGTTTACAAACTATTTGTCGCCACACATTTCTGTCCTGGCATACTACTCTAGCTTCCTTCACGTCCATGCATTTCTTCACGCAAGCTCTTGTGTTCCTATGGCTTCTTACGTCTCTTCGGATTAATGTCTCATTCACAGATTCTAACCATTCTTTCGGCGGTCTACCTCTGGGCATTCTACCATTTACTTTACCTTTATACACTTGCTTCGTCAGTCGTTCATCTTTCATTCTTTCAAGATGTCCGAACCACCTTAGCTGATTTCTTTCCCATATGTCAACTAGTGTCTCTTGTGTACCACATTCTTTGAGGATTGTCTCATTTCTGACTTTGTCCATCAGTGTTTTCCCGCATATTATGCGCAGAGGTTTCATACCGATCGCGTTAATTCTACTCCTGTCCTTTTCTTGACAGGTCCATGTCTCGCTACCGTATAGTACAGTTGGTACGAAGATAGAGTTATGTATGGCCATTTTAGCTTTTTTTGATATGTTTTTATTTCTGAGGATGGATCCTGCTCTACCGATAACCTGCTTACCCTTATTTATGCGCCTATCTAACTCCCCATCTATTTTTCCGTCGCTAGTGAATAGGCTACCCAGATATACGTACTTGTCAACTTGTTCTAATCCCTCACCATTTAGGACAATGTTGCACATTGTTTTCTCGCTTTTTCCCTCAAACACCATGATTTTCGTTTTATTCACGTTAATTTTGAGGCCCATGTTCTCCATGCTTGTATTTAGTTTATTCAACATTCTTTGCAAGTCCTTGATTGATTTTGCCATAACAATCTTGTCATCTGCGAAAGCTAACCCACGTACCTTGACGGTTTCGAGATTTACACCTTCTTCGTCGAAGAGGGCAGTTCTTAGACATTTATCCATGAATATGATAAATAGCCACGAGGACATAACGCATCCTTGCTTCACCCCTTGCATAATATCGAACCAGTCGCTCAGTTTCCCATTTACCCTTACACTCGCTTTACTGCCTGTATAAATTGTTTTTATTGCTTGTAGGAGCCCTCCATTTACTCCATACTCTTTAAGGATTTCCCAAAGTTTAGTTCTATTTACCTTGTCGAATGCTTTTTCTAGATCAATAAATGCACAGAAAACTTTCTTTCCTACTCTCAAGCTCTTTTCTGTGATCTGTCTTAGGCTAAATATCTGATCTGTACATGACCTTCCTGGCATAAATCCACATTGGACTTCCCATATCTTCTCTTCCGTAATTTCCATTACCCTACGGATAAGTATTTTTGAGTATATTTTACTTACGGTACTTAGTAGGCTGATACCTCTGTAATTACTGCAGTTGCTTTTATCTCCTTTTCTTTTGTATATTGGTACGATAATCGCTTTTCTCCAATCGTCTGGGACTTCTCCCGTTTCGATACATAAATTTATTAATTCGCACAACCTGTGAGGTATGTACTCACCACCGTATTTAAGCATTTCAGCGCTAATATTGTCTATACCCGCAGCCTTACCGTTTTTCAAGTTCTTAATTATATCTCTGACATCAGTGACACATACTTTTTCAATTGGGTTTTCTAGTGCATTATGTTCTATGTCGCAGTTTTTTTGCCCTATATCTTCACCTCCTAATAGTTCTTTAAAAGAATCTTTTAAAGCGTCTACTATCCCGTCTATATCATATAGCATTTCGCCTTTACTGTTTCTCATGCTAGCAAACTCTGTACTTTTACTTTCCTTCAACTGTTTATATAATAGTTTCATAATTCCTTCAAAGCAGTTTTTTATTTTGTTCTCTTCTTCTGTTCTGATTTTCTCTTTACTCTCTTTGACTAGTCGTTTAACTTTCCTATTTTTGTGTCTGTAATCATTTTTAAGTCTAGTTTTCTCCTCATCGCTAAGACCTGTCATGTTCAGCGTTCTATTGTGCGCTTTTTTCTTTTCTTTTTGGGCTGCCGCAATTTCCTCATTCCACCATGCATCACCAGATTTTCTTCCTACAAACGCCGTACCACATACTTCGGTCGCAGTTTTAACAATGATATCCCGTATTAAAGTCCACGCGCCCTCTACACCTTTATTGCTTATAAGCGCTTCCCACGTTGCCCTATCTATGCGTTCAGTTAACCTCTTTTGGAACTCTGTTTCCACTTCTTGTCTCTGTAAATTTTCAATTTTTATTCGTGTTTGTTTCGTTTTCTTTGTTTTCTTTGTTCTCCATCCCCGCCCTAAGTTTATTTTGCAGACTAAAAGGCAATGATCAGTATTGCATTCGGCCCCCCTCATGACTCTTGTATCTGTAACTAGTTCTCTTAGTCTTTCATCTGCAATAACGAAGTCAATTATACTGCGGCTATTTCCTTTACACCAGGTGTACATGTGGATCATTTTATGTCTAAACCAAGTATTTGTAATGAATAGGCTCTTTTCTAAGCATAAGCTAACTAATTTTTCCCCGTTATAATTTTTTCTTGTTGTGTCCCCAAAATTACCTAGCACCCCTTCTGTATCTGTATCCTGACGCTGGACACCGACCCATCCGTTCATATCTCCTAACAAGATTATTCTTTCACCTTGATCGCAAGTACTTATTGTATCATTTAAAGTGTCCCAGAAGGCGTCCTTAACTTCTCTCGAATCGCTATCAACTGGTGCGTAGCACGCTATGATAAATAATCTTCTGATTCCTACCTTTATTCTAGCCCACCGCAATCTGGGTGATACAAAATTATGCTCTATGAGATGTTGACTTGCTTTTTCATTCATAATTAAACCGACCCCCTGACTACGATGTGATTCACTATCTACTCCTGACCATATTTCACAACCGCCTTCCAACACCCCATTTTCTATGTTTCTAAATTCGCAACCTTTTTTCTTCGTCTCAGGTACACAAAGAATATCCAGTTTCCTTGTGTGCATAGTTTCTCGTAGTTCTCTTATCTTAAGATCATTCAGTTCTCTAGCATTCCAAACACCCAGTCTCCATTCATCGCCCGAAACACGACCTTTACGTTTACCGTGTGCATGCCTTTGGTCAATCCGAGTTTCAGTACATTCCGAGGCTACTTTATTGTTTGTATTATTCATGTTTAGATTGTACTCCCAACTATCACCTGTATGCGCGAGATTTATTTTGCGAATCGAAATCATGTCCTAATTAAGCAGTATTTGTCGTATGGTGGAGTCAAGCTGTAACGTCAGTCCCACCAAAACTTCTGTTACTGGGGAGGGGGGGGGGGGGTAAGGACATGAGAAAGGAAACCGAGAGTCTCAATAGGTTGGTGGTTTATGCTGAGGAGGTCACCAGCCTTCAGCAGCGTTGTATTAGATAGGAGTTCATATGTTCCCATCTGCCGATTGCCGGCCTACCTCGAAATCGTATAAAATGTATACGAAATCGTTGGTATATAGAGACATAGCATAAGGGAAAAGAGGCCTGATAATCGCAATTTTCATATCTGAAAATTTTTGAAGAAGTTTTGCTTTAGTAAAGCCGTAAATGTGTCATGGAATTCTATATTTCTCGAATATCTGAGGTTCAATTCGCTTGAACTTTCAACTAAAATGAGCGGATAAAAAGTTTTACGTGGTTTAATTTAGAGAAGAAATAGTATACCCCCCCCCCCCGCCCGGCAGAGACGAAAAAAAATGGTTCAATCTCGAAAAATTAACAATAAAAGTTATAACTTAGCTTTTGCGAATTGACTGTGTTGCCGCCGTTTCTCCTGGAAGCTTCTTCTTAATTTTCGAGTTGGAATTTCGGAAAGGCACTAAGTAGCACGTTTACGGGAAATTTTATTTGTTTATTTTTAGTATTATTATTATTAATTTAAAGTCATAGCGCAAAGATATTATTACGACCTTTTCCTAAGACGTTAGAGTTTGGACTGATTGCTGTCGAGTCAGCACATGTTTTCCTTTTCTTTTTTTTTTATGTACAGAATACAAAGGGGCGGAAATTTAGACACTTTAAAAATTCTTCGAAGACCCCTTAAGTACCAACAAAGACTGAAAATTCGTTAAAAATCACTCCAAACACCACAAAGACTAGGAAATTCTCTCACGTTAGAAAATATCCTATCATATTTTAAAAATTTTCGAAATACCGTGAAATTTGAAAACATTCCCGAATAGTCAAAAATTCCCGGAAAAAAAGAATTCCCGACAGAAAATACCTGTATTATAAAATATCCAAACTACAAAATTCCCGAATGAATAAAATATCCGAACTGGAGTATTCCCGAATAATAAAACTGACGAATTGGAGTATTCGCGAACAGTTTATAATGTTGCATGATGGAATATCCAAACTGGAAAATTTCTGAATTATAAAACTCCAGCACAATAAAATTCCTGAATTTCAAAATTTCCAAATAATAAAAATTACTGAGTTAAGGAATTCCCAAACAGTCTACAATATTTCAATGCTTGAAAAATTCCCGAAATGATGAAATTTCTCAATTACAAAATTCCAGTGTAATAAAATTTCTGAATTGAAAAATGCCCAAATAACATGATTCCCAAACCGTTTGTTTTGAAGAAGTTTTGCTTTAGTAAAGCCGTAAATGTGTCATGGAAT
>CAKNXH010062184.1:0-22641 GCA_932178445.1 Andricus quercusramuli
ATTGTAGTGAAAATGTATCTTCTTGGTTGAAAATTCATGAATTCTGGTGAAAATTTATCTTTTTGGTTGGAAATTCATGGATTCTTGTGAAAATTTTTCTTTTTGGTTGAAAATTCAACTGTTTATTTGAAAATTCATGAATTTTTGTGAAAATTTATCTTTTTCAATAAAATATCATGGATTGTGGTAAAAATTTATCTTACTGGGTAAAAATTTATCTTGTTGATTGCAAATTCAACTGTTTGGTTTAAAAAACATGAATTGTGGTGAAAATGTATCTTTTTGGTTGAAAATTCATGAATTGCGGTGAAAATAGCCCTTTTTCGTTAAAATATCATTGAATGAAGTAAAAGTTTATCTTTTCGGGTGAAATATTCAGTTGAAAAAGTTAATTTTAAAACAAAAAAAAAAGGAATTTTCAATAAAATCGTTAAATTTTCCACAGTTTTCCAACGAGAATAATGATATTCTACCAAAAGTAATGAATCTTAACAAAATACATTAATTTTCCAACATATTTCAATTTTCAGCCGAAAGAGATAAATTTTTAACAAAAAATGGAATTTTCAGTTTTCCAAAAAGAAGAATTTTCAGATAAAAAAAAAGACATTTTTAACTTAAGATTTTAGTATATACTTGATGAATTTTCAACCAAAAAATTATTTTTCGACCAAAGAGCTGAATTTTTAACCAAAAAGATTAATTTTCAATGAAAAGGGACGAGTTTCATCAAAAAAATATGAATTTTAAACCAAATGGTTGATTTTTCAAATAAAAAACATAAATTTTCAACCGAAGTGGAATACTTAAATTTTCATTTAATTACTGTTTAACATAAAAAACAAAGTTTTAACTGAATATTCAAATGTTCACCCGAATAAATGAGTTTTTAACAAAGAATTGATGAATTTTCAAACAAGAAGAAAAATTTTCTACCGAAAAGACAAATTTTCAATTAAAAAAGAAATACAGGTTTTAACTGGAAAGTGTAGTATATACTTTAGCTTTCATTTTGAAAAATTAATATTTAACAAGCAAACAAAATTGAACAAAATAGTTTAATTTTTATGCGGAGAAATTAATTTTCAACCAAAATAGATGAATTTTCAACCAAAACAGATAAGTTTTCAAGCAAGGAAAATAATTATCTAAAAAAAAGTAAATTTTCTATGAAATAGTGAATTATCAATCAAAAAATGATTTTTTAACCCACAAGATTTTCTTTTAACCAAATAGATTAATTTTCAATGAATCGTTGTCCAGCAAGAAGTATAATAATTAATCAAAAAAGACAAATTTTCAACAAAATGCATGAATTTTCAACTATGAAACAAAAAATAATAAAAAAGAGTACAACAAAATAGCTACATTTCCAAATAGAGAAATTAATTTTTAATGAAAAAAGATGAATTTTCAAACAAGAAGAATAATTTTCTAATAACTAAAATTAAACAAAAGAATTGGAAAATTAAAAAATTATTAGCAATAATTACAGAATTGAAATATCACATAAAACCAATATCTTAATCTCGCTTTTTCATTTTTGTATTACACTTATATTTAATTTAAAAAAAAATCTTATACCAAATTTGTTTCCTAATTGCTTGAAGAAGAATGGGGTCTTTTTAAATATTCTCCTATATTTAAAAAAAAAAAAACATAAAAAAATTTTCCAGAAATCTGAAAATAATCTTATTATCTTGAAATTCGAATTTTTCCTACAATTTTTAAAAATCCCGCCAAAGTAAAAAAGTTAACTTAAAATCATCCAGATTCTCTTTTGAAAATGTTGGGAATCTTAATAAATATTCTGAAACTTAAGAATTTTAAATTATATTGAAATCAAATTCAAAATCTTATTTAACGTCCAATACTCAAGTTGATGTATAGAATTCCTGAAAATAAAACAAGAATCCAACCTTTAAAGTTCTTTAAGAAGCTTCGAAATTTTATTTTCAAATTTTCAAAAATCTGAATTTAGTTTTTTATTTTTCGAAATCTTTTCCAGTTTTAAATTGACTTTGGATCTTCCTTAGTTGTAACGATGTTTGATAGCATCCCACTAGATCCTGCTTTGAATTTTAAACTATAACTTAACAAAACGAACTATAAAATCATTGTTAATAGATATTAGAACTTCTTCTAATGACACTGTATTTTTTTACAAGAAATCCTATAAAGAAACATCTGGTTGTCCTCTGGGTTCTGTCGAAATATGGATTTTGTCGCAACCCTAAAATATTGGTCTTTTATAAAACAATCGTCTTGTTGCAGTTAATAGAGATGACTATAAGAAAGTAGTTGAAAGCATTATTAAGAATGATATTCTCTATAAAAACAAAAACTAGTATGGTTTTAAAAACTGAAAATATATTTCATGATATATCTATGAGATGGGAAAACAAGATATTAATTAATGCTTAATGTGCATACTGTTCAAAAACTGACAATAGTGTTATAGCAAAAGCTAATGCTAATGCTACAAACTCAATTTAACTTGGAGAATGATTTTTTCTACAGTTGATTCGCCTACTTACAATTCATCTTGATGTATTTCAACTATTTTGAAACCAGTTTCTATAAACACTAGTTTGTTTATAGAAGATGGTTAGGAACTTGAAGATGTTCTAAAAAACATCAATGTCCCTAAAACCGATTTTATAATTTCCTTAGATGTTGTAACGATCTTTGATAGCATCCCACTAGATGTTTCTTCAGATTTTAAAACATAACTTAACAAAAGGAACTATGAAATTATTGTTAATAGATATCAGAACTTCTTTTGATGGCACTGTATTTTTTTAACAAGAAATCCTATAAACAATCATCAGGTTGTCCTATGGGTTCGCCTTGATCTCCAGAAGTTTAATTTTTAGTTTTACAAGTTGTTGAAAAAAAACTCTCGAATTATTAAAATTCATACCTATTCCTCATAAAAGATATGTTGATGACATTATAGCAATTGTTCTGCTGAAATATGGATTTTGTAGCAACCCTAAAATATTGGTCTTTTATAAAACAATCGTCCTCTTACAGTTAAAAGAGATGACTATAAGAAAGCAATTTGAAAACATTATTAAGAATGATATTCTGTATAAAAACAAAAACTAGTATGGTTTTAAAAACTGAAAATATATTTCATGATATATATATGAGATGGGAAAACAAGATATTAATTAATGCTTAATGTGCATACTGTTTTAAAACTGACAATAGTTTTATAGCAAAAGCTAATGCTAATGCTACAAACCCAATTTAACTTGGAGAATGATTTTTTCCACAGTTGATTCTCCCACTTACAATTTATTCAAATATATTGAAAATATTTTGGAACCAGTTTCTATAAACAGCAGTTTGTTCGTAAAAAATAGTTGAGAAATTAAGGATATTCTGAAAAACATCAATATTCCATAAATCCATTTTATAATTTCCTTAGATGTTGTGACGATGTTTGATAGCATCCCACTAGATCTTGCTTTAAATTTTAAAACATATCATCATTGTTAATAGACATCGGAAATTTTTTTTATGGCACTGTATTTTTTTAACAAGAAATCCTATAAAGAAACATCTGGTTGTACTATTGGTTGTGTCGAAATATGGATTTTGTAGCAACCCTAAAATATTGGTCTTTCATTAAACAATCGTCCTGTTACAGTTGATAGAGATGACTATGAGAAAATAGTTGGAAACATTATTCAGAATATTATTCTGTATAAGAACAAAAACCAGTATGGTTTCAAAAAATGAAAATATATTCAATGATATAGCTATGAGATGGGAAAACAAAATATCAATCAATGATTAATGTGCATACTGCTAAAAACGGACAATAGTGTTATAGCAAAAGCTAATGCTAATGCTACAAACCCAATTTAACTTGGAGAATTATTTTTTCCACAGTTTATTCTCCCACTTACAATTTATTCAAATATATTTCAAATATTTTGAAACCAGTTTCTATAAACAGAAGTTTGTTTGTGAAAAATAGTTGAGAAATTAAGGATATTCTAAAAAACATTAATGTACCTAGAACCCATTTTATAATTTCCTTAGATGTTGTGACGATGTTTGATAGCATGCTACTAGATCTTGCTTTTAATTTTGAGTCATAACCTAACAAAAATAACGGAGAATGAATTGTGAGTAGCCACTAGAATCTGGTCAATGTTTTATTTCTATTTTGCAATTCGGTTACGGAAAAAATTATTTGGCTAAATTTACCATTCAAGATGCATACTTTAAACTCTAAACGCATTTTTTGTCAACAATAATTCAGTATATAAGTTACAATAATACTAGTGATAAGTTGTTCAATAATTTGACTTAAATATTAAAAATTTTGTTGAATAGAACAATTAAAAATGTAAAGTACAACGTTTTTACTCAATACTCTGAAATATTAATGTTTCGGGGTTTTCTATTTCAAATAATTCAGTTTCAAATTGTTTAGTTTTCAATATTTGATTTTAAATTGCTCATAATATAATAATATAATTATTAATAATATTAAATATTATAATCAATATAATAATAATGGCTCACAAATAATATAATTATATGATCAATTGCTTATATATATATTTGCTTATAAATGAAAAACAAAATATTGCTAATTGAATGGACAAAGTAGTAGCTTGTTATTTTTCTACAGAAGAAGTAAAACCAAATCTGGATAAATATCTCGAAGAACTTAGAAAAGCTTTTGAAAGCACTGAATTCTCAAAAACTTTAATGATTGATATAACTCGGTAACATTGGAAACATTGCCTACATTTTTTGAAGAAGTTAGGATTTGGCTTGTGGTCAGGACAAGCAGAGGAATCCAATCATCGACAAATTTTAAACAACTGAAGATGATACAAAATAAATTTGATTGAAGATCTAACGTGCACAAAGACATAACAAAAAAGCCATTCCTGAATTTTCCTCTTAAAGAAAAAAAAACGAATAAAAGAGGAGCCACATACTCTCTAGGTCCATATTGTTAGCCTTGGGTAATGCTAAAGGATAGTCAAAAAATTGAAATATTTGACTGTTTTTTTGTTGTTGACATTCTTATAAAACTTATTAGTCCTTGAAGGCAGGTGTGATCCTTATACAATTGTCATTCTCCCATTTTAGAAATTAATTTTTTCGATTGAAAGGAGAAATGATTGAGAACTGCTCATGGAACATTTTCCATAAGCAGTTATTCTCATGTCTACAATTGACTTTCACACAAAATTCATAGACTATTTTAATTTGTATCAAAATCATACTAATGGATTATAAAAGCATTTCGATAAGGAAAATTCAAGATTTAATAATCGTTTCTCAAATATTTGCGACAGTCACAGATATTCGTAAGGTCGTTAAACCCAATGATAATGCTGAAGAAAAGCCAGACAATATAATCGCATTTAGAATTCAAAAATGAAGGATGCAGTTTTCATAAGGAATATAAGGAATAAGGTGTAAGGACCTAATGTAAGAAGAAGAATCGACTTCCCTTATTCGAGAAGCGGTTAAAATTACAGACAGTAACTGTTGTCAATGCGATTTCTCAGAATCTCTTGGCTAAGACGCGTCGTGGGAGACAAACGTTGACTTCTGAATGCAAATTGGGAATCTCAATGCTGTCAACGGCGTCACTTTCCTTGCAGCCGCTTTACCGCTTTACCGCTTTTTCGTTGCCTCGTTACCTGAGACACCTTTATGTCCTTTCTTCTTTCACCTTTTTCCAACTATGCCTGCACCTTTCCTCCTGAAGCCAGAACAAAATACAATCATTTTCATTCTGAAATCACAAAAATAAACTCGCAGGGTGCCACTTTGACCTGGAAACCTGGAAAACATGGAATAATAAAAAGATTTGGGAATACGAATCAGATAATATTCAACCGAGAATGTATCGTAAGCATTTAGAAGATCTACAGTCGGCCGGGATTCAGAAGATTTTGGTACGAAATTTTTACCTGGCTTCCGAGTGCCTGGTTTATTCAGGGATTCAGAAAAATACTCAAACATTCTTCTAAACGCCTGAAGCAGTTTAGTCAATTAGAAGAAATCAATCTTGCAGCATCAAAACACACATTGAATGGTTATCTAACATTTTATTTTTATTTTTAGCTTATCATTGATATACCGTCAAACGCGGGGTAATTTCGGACATTTGGGGTAAATCGGGACATTCTTAAATTGATGGTTTAAATTACTTGAGGAGGTTTTAACCGGAATTCAGAACCAGTTGAGGCTTTATTTAGGCTTCAACGAGTTCTAGATTCCGGTTAAAATCTTATCAAGTAATTTCAAGTATCAATTTAGGAATGTCCGAGTTTATCCCAAATGTCCAAAATTACCCCATTTTGGGTATACTTTCAGAGAATAATAAGACTATTGACTGTGTCATATATTTAAGAAGTCTCATCTTCAAGCGAAAAAGAACAATTTTCTACAAAACAGTTAAGATTATCAGTTGAAAAAATTATTCTTTTTTTGCAAAAAAAAAAAGAAAAGAATTTTTAACACCGAACATTAATTTTCTACCAACAAGACGAATTTTCAATCATATACATGAATTTTAAACCAAAATAGTTGAATTTTCAACCAAGAAGATTTATTTTCTATGAAAAAGACACATTTCCAACAAATAACATCAATTTTTAACTAAATAGTTTGAACAATGGATGTGATGCTAGTTTCTGCAAATTTTCCACTAAATAGTAAAATTTTTGAACTGAAATTGATGAAATATTAACAAAAAATTATAGTTAAGTTTTCATTTCAAAGAACTTTAATTTTGTTTAAAGTGAAGATTAAATATATACAAGAACATTCTTTTTACAAAACAGTTACACTTTTAGAAAATAAATCTACTTTCAACCAAATAGTGGAATTTTTCACCTAAAAAGATGATTTTTTAGCGCAAAATGTAACAGTTGATATTAAAAAAAAAAACCAATGGAAAATAAAAAAACATTTAGGTTGAACCCACAAACACGTAGTTTCACAAAATACTTGAATCCTCAACTAAAAAAGATTTATGATCAACCCAAAAATTATGCATGTTGAATGGTAAATTTGGCCAAATAATTCATTACGTAACCGAATTACAAAATGAAAATAACACTTTTGCCAGATTCTAGTGGCTACTAACAATTCATTCTCTGTTATTTTTGTTAGGTTATGACTTAAAATCTAAAACAAGATCTAGCAGGATGCTATCAAACATCGTAACAACATCTAAGGAAATTATAAAATGGGTTTTAGGTACATTGATGTTTTTTAGAATATCCTTAATTTCTCAACTATTTTTTATAAACAAACTGCTGTTTATAGAAACTGGTTTTAAAATATTTGAAATACATTTGAATAAATTATGCACATTAATCATTAATCAATATTTCGTTTTCTCATCTCGTAGCTATATCATGAAATATATTTTAATTTTTTGAAATCATACTGGTTTTTGTTCTTATACAGAATATCATTCTGAATAATGTTTCCAACTGTTTTCTTATAGTCATCTCTATTAACTGTAACAGGACGACTGTTTTATGAAAGACCAATATTTTAGGGTTGCTACAAAATCCATATTTCTACAAAACCCATAGGACAAGCAGATGTTTCTTCATAGGATTTCTTGTTAAAAAAATACAGTGCCTTTGAAAGAAGTTCTTATATCTATTAACAATGATTTCATAGTTCGTTTTGTTAAGTCATGGTTCAAAATTCAAAGCAAGATCTAGTGGGATGCTATGAAACATCGTTACAACATCTAAGGAAGTTATAAAATGGGTTTTAGGTACATTGATGTTTTTTAGAACATTTTCAAGTTCCCAACTATTGTTTTAAAAAAACTAGTGTTTGTAGAAACCGGTTTCAAAATATTGTAAATATGTTTGGGTAAGTCATAAGTAGGAGAACCAACTGGAGAAAAAATCAGTCTCCAAATTAAATTGGGTTTGTGGACTTTTAGGAGAGCATAAGCTTTTGCTATAACACTATTGTCAATTTTCAAACAGTGCACACATTGATCATTAATCGATATTTTGTTTTCCCATCTGATAACGTTGTCATCATTTATGTTTTCATACAGAATATAATTCTTAGGAATGTATTCAACTCTTTTATTATAGTCATCTCTATTAGCTGCAACAAAACGATTATTTTATAAAAGGCCAATATTTCAGGGTTGCTATAGAATCCGAATTTTGGAAGAACAATTGCTACAATGACATAAAGATATCTTTTATACAGAATAGGTGTGAATTTTAATAATTTCAGAGCTCTTTTTCAACATTTTGTAAAACTACATCTGAAGCTTCTAGAGATAAAGGCGAACCTATATAGGACAACCAGATATTTGTTCATTAACAATTAATTCATAGTTGTTATTGTGAAGTTATGGTTCAAAATCTGAAGCAACTTCTAGTGGGATGCTAACAAACATCGACACAACATTTAAGGCAATTATTGAATGAGTTTCAAGTACATTGATGTTTTTTAGATCATCTTCAAGTTTCCAAATATTGTTTTCGAAAAATCAAGTGCTTATAGAAACTGGCTTCGAAATATTCAAATATTTTTAGATAAATTGTGAGTAGGGGAACCAGCTGTAGAAAAAATCAATCATCATTCAAATTGGATTCGTGGACCTTTGAGAGTGGGTAAGCTTTTGCTATAACACTACTGTGAGTTTTCAAATTTATTTTCAGTTTTTGGAACCATGCTTGTTTTTATGTTTTTGTACAGAATATCATTCATAATAATTAATTTTTGTAACTGTTCTATTTTAGTCAATACTATTAGCTGCAACATGACGATTATTTTATAAAAGACCAATATTTGAGGGTTGCTACAAAATCCAAATTTCTGAACAACAATACAAATACTAGGTGTGAATTCTAATCATTCAAGAGTTCTTTTGTCAACATTTAGTAAAACTAAATCTGAAACTATTGAGATAAAGGCGAACCCGTAGGATAATCAGATGTTTTTTTATAGGATCTCTTGTTTAAAAAATACAGTACCATTGTAAGAAGTTCTAATATCTAGTAACAATGAATTTATAGTTATTTTTGTTAAGTTATGGTGTGAAATTCAAAGCAAGATCTAGTGGGATGCTATCAAGCATTGTCACAACTTCTAAGGAAATTAAAAAATGGGGTTTAGGTACATTGGTGTTTTTTAGAACATGTTCAATTGCCAACTATTGTTTTTCGAAAAAACTAGTGCTTATAGAAACAGGCTTTGAAATATTTCAAATATGTTTAGATAGATTATTCATTCATATATATCATATATATCATTCATATTCTATTTCGTTAATATTTTCTGAATACTTTGTATATGTTGTTGGCATCTTAATAAAGATCTATTATTATTATTATTATTATTATTATTAGATTGTAAGCAGGGAAACCAACTGTAGAAAAAATCAGTCATCAATTCAAATTGGATTTCTGGACCTTTGGGAAAGGGTAAGTTTTTGCTATAACACTAATGTGAGTTTTTGAACAGTATGAAAATGGATCATTAATTTTTTCCTAAATCTAATCGCTATATCATGAAATTTATTTTCAGTTTTTGAAAACATGCTAGTTTTGATGTCTTCATACACAATATGATTCTTAAGAATGCGTTTCAATCTTTTATTATAGTCATCGCTATTAGCTGCAACAAGACGATTATATTATAAAAGACCAATATTTCAGGGTTGCTACAAAATCCGAATTCCAAAATAACAATTGCTGTGATGTCATCAATATATATTTTAAACAGAATAGGTGTGAATTCGAATAATTTTCTAGCTCTTTTTCAACATTTTGTAAAACTGCATCTGAAGCTACTAGAGATAAAGGCGAATCTATAGGACAACCAGATATTTGTTAATAGAATTTTTTATTCAAAGAGGATATAGTACCATTGAAAGTAGTTTTAGTGGCTATTAACAATTAATTCATAGTTATCATTGTCATTTAAAATCTGAAGCAACACCTAGTGGGATGCTATCAAACATCGACACAACGTCTAAGGAAATTATTGATGCTTATGAAAACTGGGCTTGAAATATTTTTAATCTGTTTAGATGAATTGTGAGTAGGAGAACCAACTGTAGAAAAAATCAGTCATCAATTTGAATTCGATTTTTGGACCTTGGAGAGAGGGTTTAAGCGTTTACTAAAACACCATTGTGTGTTCTTAAACGGTATGCATATTGATCATTAATTTTTTTCCTCAATCTAATAGCTATATCATGAAATTTATTTTCAGTTTTTGAAACCATGCTAGTTTTGATGTCTTCATACACAATATGATTCTTAAGAATGCGTTTCAATCTTTTATTATAGTCATCGCTATTAGCTCCAACAAGACGATTATATTATAAAAGACCAATATTTCAGGGTTGCTACAAAATCCGAATTTCTAAAGAACAATTGCTATAATTTCATCAACATATCTTCACAATGACTAGGTGTGAATTCTAATAATTCAAGAGCTCTTTTTTCAACATTTAGTAAAACTAAATCTGAAACTATTGAGATAAAGGCGAACCCATAGGACAACCATACATTTTTTTTATAGGATTTGTTATTGCAAAAATAACACAGTATTATTGAAAATGGTTCTACTGGCTATTAAAAATTAATTCTTAGTTATTTTTGTTAAGTTATGATTCAAAATCTAAAGCTAGATTCAGTGGGATGCTATCAAACATCGACACAACATCTAAGGAAATTATAAAATGGGTTTTAGGTGCATTGATCTTGTTTAGAATATCCCTAATTTCTCATCTATTTTTTACAAACAAACTGCTGTTTATATAAACTGTTTTTAGAATATTTGAAACATATTTAAATAAATTCTGAGTGGGGGAACCAACTCTAGAAAAAATTATTCTTCAAGTTAAATTGGGTTTGTAGACCTTTGAACGAACATTAGCTTCTGCTATAACACTATTGTCAGTTTTTAAAGAGCATGCTAACTGATTATTAATTTTTTTTCCATCCGATACCTATATCATGAAATTTATTTTCAGTTTTTGAAACCATACTAGTTTTTGTTTTTATACAGAATATAATTCTACATAACTTTTTAAAATATTTTTTTGAAGTCATCCCTATTAGCTGTAACAGGACGATTGTTGCATAAAAGACCAATATTTTATGGTTGATACAAAATCCGAATTTCGAAATTCTCTTTTCCCTGAACAATTTTTCATTTTCCCTGGCAGTTCAAAAATTATTTAGATATAAAAACAATCCTAAACCTGGGTAATCAATAATATTGATGTAAAACAAATGGTTGTTTCTAAATACAATATTTTAGACAATTTCAGTAACGAGTCATACAAAATTCTATAAAGGGTTATTCACAAACTGCGTAAAACATCCGTAAGCATAAATTTGCAATCGAATATTTTTTTTTTTTTATTTGACTTTAAGATTCTTGACCAGGCTAATCGTTAATAATATTAATGTTAATTTTTTTGTGTCAACTGTTCTGAAATAAATATTTTTGAATATTGATTATTTAAAAAAAAATGAGACCGGCAATCTGAAAGACCTGGGTTCAAATCCCAGCGAAGAAAGAGAGCATTTCTTCAGAATTTTTGAATAATCATTATTGAAAAGTATTGATTTTAGACCAGTAGACAAAAAAATGAACATCAAAATTATTTCAATCAAATAGTTGAGTTTTCATCTAAAAAAAAGAAGTTTGAAACCAAAAAAGGGAAGAATTACTTTTTCAATGAAAAAAAAAATTCAAATAAGAAAAAGGACTTTTAAAGCCAAGTGACGAATCTTCGATCCAAGAAAATGAATTCTCATCCAAGAAGCGGAACTTCCAACTAAAAAGTTAAATTTACAACCATGACAAATTTTTCATTCTATAAAGAAAAAAATTTCATCCAATATATTAAATTTTGGATTCAAAAAGGTGAATTTCTTGGAAAACAGTTGTATTTTGAACCCAAAAAAAATGAATTTTTAACAACAAAAAAATCAATTTTTAACCCAAAAATATGAAATTTCTACCACGATTATTGACTTTTAAACCTGCAAAAGATGAATTTTCAAGAACAAAAATGAATTTTTAACTAAAATAATAATTTTCCAACTAAAAAAACTGTGTATTTTTGAACAAATCATTGAATTTTCAACTCGAAAGAAGAACTTGCTGCAAAAAAAAATCATCAAAATACATGAATTTTCAATTAAAAAAGATACATTTTCGACCTAAAATAGAAGAAGTTATTTTTCAGATAGAAAAATAAATTTTCAGCAAAAAAACAATCAAATTTCCAACAGAATATTTGAATTTTCAAGCAGAAAAATAAATTTTTAACCCAAAATAGAATAGTTAAATTTTCAGTAAAAAAATAAAATTTCAACCAAATAAAAATAATTTTTAACTGGATAGTTAAATTTTCAACAACAAATAAGTTTTCAATCAAGATGATTAAATTTTTATCGCAAAAGATAATTTTTGCAGACAAAAATAGAATACCTAAAATTTTTCGGATTAAAAAATAAATTTCCAACCGATTTTTTTTTCAACCAAATAGTCAAATTTTCAACCAAATAAGTGAATTTTCATCCAAAAGGATAAAGTTTCAGAAAAGATACATTTTCAGTGAAAATATTAATTTTTAAACAAATAAAATTTTTTTTAATGAGATAACTAAATTTTCAACCAAGAGAATTATATTTGTGTGGAAAAGATAAATTTTCGATAAATAAATGAATTGTTAAAATTTCAGTTAAAAAAATTAATTGATTTAATTAAATTAAAATCAATTAAATAATTTCAATTAAAGAAATAATTTCCAATTGAGAAAATAAATTTTCTAACAAACAGTCAAATTTTCAACTAAAAAAATTGATTTACCCACAAAGATTAATTTTTAACAAAATACTGGAATTTTCAACCAAACACTTGAATTTTCAACTAAAGAAGAAAATTTTGCAACCAAACATGGAAATTTAAATTTTTATTTTAGTTAAATTTGCAGTTAACAAAATAAATTTTTAAGCAAAAAATGATAGTTTTCAACAAAATAGTGAAATTTTGAAAAATTTAATAGTCGATATTTTAACAAACAGAAAATTTCTATTTTAAATTTTCAAACAAAAAAAAAACGAAATTCGAACCATATACAATCTGAACTTGGAAAAACCTGAAAATTTTCAAATCGCAAAAAAAAACGTTCAAAAACCTGGAAACGACCGACAATTTAATTTCAAACCCACTTTTTTGAAATGCATGCTAATTGTCCCTCTTTTTGGATTTTTTATTGTCACAATAATTAAAAAAAAAACAATAAACGTGAATTGGAAATAAAAGTGAAAAACTGAAGCAGAAAAAACAGAATCCCCCCCCCCTCCTACATTTTATTTCGTAATACGTAATAAAATTAATCTCTCAAATACTCGAAAGTTTTTAAAATTATTTAAAATTTGAATTAGAAGATTGGAATCATAATAAAATTTTTTAATTAATTATAATCCTGCCTTGGAACGGGGAATTTTTGAAATTAATTTAATTCTGTACGATAATTTTTAAAAACAATTTCAATTCTGATTTTGAAAATTCCTTGTTCCAAATCAGAATTTTTGTAACGTTTAAAAATTATTTTTTTTTTATAAAAATTTTCTCGGCCCTGGAAAATTCCTGAAAAAGAAAAAATTGCTGACAACAATTGAACAATTATTTAAGAAAAAAATAATGAATAAAACACTTTGAATTGATGAAAATTTATTTTGTTTTAGTCCGAAATTTTATTTCAAGAATAATTTATTATCGGAAATTTTCAAATTTGGTAATATTATTAACTGTCGGGAACGGAAATATAGAAAATTAATTTTAATTCTAATTTAGAATTTCAGAATAATGAAAGTAACAAAAAACAACAATAATTCAACTAATGAGTATAAGACTCTGAAAAAAATGTTGAAAATATTATAAATAAATATTACATTAATTTAATAGAAGCAGCCAATAAGTCAATTTGGGTAAATTTTTACAATAAAAAATCATAAAAAATAATTATTGTCTGTCGGAAATGTTAAATAAATAAACGTTTCTGAAAAATACATTAATTCATTTTTTCTGAGTACTCATAAATTACTGTATTTTTTTGCGTCATATATTATTATTTTTTACTAATAATATATTGCTGTAATTAATTTTAATCATTATTGCGTTTTACAATATGTTTAATGATTCACATGCGATGCGTCATAAGTGATTCACGAGCGATATAATTGCATGTTATATATATATATATATATATATATATTTTTTTTTTTTTTTCTTCAAGACCTTAAAAAGTACATAATTGTTCAAAGTTTTTAAATATTTACTTCTACTCTCAACATGTAATTATATAAATGTTAATAATAAAACAATTAATTTAACAATTACATAATACTAATTTATTAATCAAATAATAAAACAATTCAAAATTAAAATTTTGTTTATTTCAATAAATAATAATTTTTATACGATTAAAGATGAATTTTCAATCGAAAAGTATGCACTTTCAATAAAACAGTTGAATTTTAGGCCAAAACAAAATTTCAAACACTCAAATTTTCAAAGAAAAAAAAATTAACTTCAACTAAAAACAGTTGCGTTTTCAACTTAATAATTGTTTTTATTTTACAGGAAAGTTTAATTTAAAAAAAATTAATTATAAACCAAAAAAATAAATAAGATAGTTGATTTTTTTAACAAAATAAATTTAAAGTTGAAAAATTAATTTTTAAATAGAAAAACGGATTTATAAAAAATTAGTTCAACTTTCAGTCGTCTAGATTAATTTTTAACTAACAAAAATAATTTATCAACTAAAAATCGAGTAGTTGAATTTTAATTTAAAGAAATTAATTTGAAAAAAAAGGCGGAAAAAGAGCGGAAAAAGAGGCGGAATAAAAAAGAAAAATGCATTTTCAAAAAAGTGAATTAATTTTTTTTTTGATTTTGAATATCAGAGCCAAAAGAACAATTTAACCACAAATGGTTGAATTTTCCAACCAACAATTTGACTTTTTAACAAAAAAGTTAATTTTCTACCAAAAAGGTGAATTTTTATGATTTTTACAAAAAAATTTTATAAAAATGGAAAAATTAAATTTTCAACCAAGGAGATGAATTTTCAACAAAAAATATTAATTATTAACAAAAGTAGTTCAACTTTCAAACAACTAGCTGAATTTCTGACAAAAAAATACGAATTTTCAACAAAATACATAAATTTTCAACTAAAAAATATCAATTTACAATAAAAAATATCAATTTTCAACCAAAGAAGGAATTTTTAGTTAGGAAAAAAACATTGTTAGTTAAAAATATCAATTTTTAACGAAAAAACGAATTTTCAACAAAATAGTTGCATTTGAAAAAAAAAAGAATTTTAAATTGAAATTATGAATCTTGATCCAAAAAAATTAATTTCCAACAAAAAAGTGCAACCCAAAATATGATTTTTAATCCAGAAGATTAATTTTCTAAAAATGTAATAGTTAAATTTTCAACCAATGAGATAAATATTTAAATCAAAAAAAAATTAATTTTTAAGAAAGTACTTTAACTTTTAAACAAGTGGCTGAATTTCTGACCAAAAATATGAATTTTCAACTAGGAACGATCAATTTTTGAAAAAAAATATAAATTTTCAACCAAAGATAGAAAAGTTAAATTAAAATTTAATTTAAAATAATTTCAAATTTAATTTAATTTAATTTTTGACTAAAGTGATGAATCTTTAAAAAAGTTAATTAATTAATTAATTAAAATTAATTTAATTATTTTAAATAAATTTAAAAAATTTAAATAATTGAAAATTTAAATTAATCTGGTTTGGTTGAGGATTCAACAATTTAATAGAAAATTAAACTATTCAGTTAAAAATTAACTTTTTTGTCGAAAATTAAACTACTAAATCCTTTTTCTGTAAATTTGTTCTTCTTTTTTTGGCTTAAAAATTAATTTTTTAACTGAAAAATGAATTATTCCATTTTTGGTGATAAATTTATCTTTTTCATTTGAAAATTCTACTGTTTTGTTGAAAATTCATGTATTTTGTTTTTCTGGTGCAAAATAAAAAAATTAAAAATTAAAAAACGTTACGTATTTTTTTAACGGCCCCTTGGTTAAAAATCAACTATTTTGTCGAAAGTTTAATGATTTTGTTGAAAATTCAACTTCATTTTTTATTTAAATAAATGCATCAATTTTAATTTGAAATAGTTTTATTCCATTTCTAAAATATTATATTTTAAAAATGATACAAAATTTAAATTCTGGCCTTTGGATATTAATGATCCTAATTTTTTTACACAGCTTTACCAAAAAATACTAAACAAAAAAAAAACAATTTTCAAAGAAATAATTACATTTTCAAAGAGATGAATTTTGATGAAAATGAATTTTCAACTATAAAAGATAAATTTTCAATAAAAAAACATCAATTTTCAACCAAAGATGGAATTAATTAATTAATTAATTAATTAATTTAGCATTGTTAGTTTAAAAAAAAAGTAATACTCAACTACAAAAAGAAACGAGTTTTCGATGTAATATTTTTAACAAAAAAGATAAATTTTTCACTAAAATGATGAATCTTTAAAAAAAATTAATTTTCAACAAAATATTTTAATCCAAAACATGATTTTTAATCCAGAAAATTAATTTTCTAAAAATGGAATAGTTAAATTTTCAACCAAGTTAAAAACGATTGAAAAACGATTAAAAACGATGAATTTTCAATAAAAAATATCAGTTCTCAACCAATCCTGAAATTAATTAATTAATTTAACATTTTTAGTTAAAAAAAAAAAAATACTCAACCAAGAAAAATTGAGTTCTCGATGAAATAATTACATTTTCATCCAAAGAGATGAATTTTTAACTAAAATTATGAATCTTTAAAAAACAATAATTTTCAAAAAAAGAATTTAACCCAAAACATGATTTTTAATCAAGAAGAATAATTTTCGAAAATGGAATAGTTAAATTTTCAACCACGGAGATGAATCTTCAACCAAAAAATTATTTTTTAACAGAATAGTTCAATTTTAAACCAAGTAGATTAATTCCTGACCGAAAAAGATAATTTTCCACAAAATAATAAATAATCCAAAAAATAATAAAATTTTAAATAAAATAATATAATTTTCAACCAAATAATAAAATGCTTAACCAAACGAAATGAATTCCGAACCAAAAATATAATAGTGAACTTTTCAACCAATAGTAGTTGATTTTTCTTTGATTTATTTATTCATTATTAATCATCATTTATTATTTATTATTTATCATTCATTTAATATTTTTCATTTTATTATGTATTTATTATTATTTATTCATTATTATTTATGATTCATATTATTTTTATTTATTATATTTATTTTATTTTATTTATTTATTATATTGTTTAATTATTCATTATTATTTATCATTATTTATTATTATTATTTACTACTATTCATTTGTTTCGTATTTGAACTTTTTATTTCATTTCCTACATTTTCAAGTCGATAACTCCAGTCGTGTGAACCTAAATTATTAAAAAAAAAATTGTCGGTAAGGTAGGAATTCATTAAATGTCACATGGCCTCAAATCGAAAATTTTCTTTCTTTCTTTATTTATTATTTTTCATTATTTATTCTTTATTCTTTATTCTTTATTATTATTCATTTATTATTATTTATTTATTATTATTTATTATTCATATTATTTTTATTTATTATATTATTTAATTATTCATTATTATTTATCATTATTCATTATTATTATTTACTGCGATTGATTTATTTCGTATTTGAGCTTTTTTATTTAATTTCCTAAATTTTCAAGTCGATAACTCCAGTCGTGTGAACCTAAATTATTAAAAAAAAAAATTGTTGGTAAGGTAGGAATCGAGTAAATATCACATGGCCTTGAATTGAAAATTTTCTCTATACCCTACAAAAATTCCCACAAAGTCCGTCTTTTTTAATTCGACACCTGGCAACAGGACCCCAGAATCCAGAATCCATCCACGGACCATTGAACATCGCTTTGTCCATCATCCCCCTGATTTCAAATTTCTGATGCCAACAATGACCTAATATCGGCTTACGATCGGTTAATGTTGCAGAAACGATCTCGCCCATCGTCAATCCTTAACGCACGAATCAGAAAATCGGGAAATCAGGAAAAATACTTCAAATTTAAATCAGTCAAATTTTCACTGATTGAATCAGTCAATCATGCTTTGACTGACAAGTCAGTCATTTCTACTGACAAAACAGTCACTTCAACAGATGAATCAGTCAAGCTGACTGAATCAATCAGTCAATCGATGTGACTGATTTTTTTAGATCATTCAAAATTACTGATTCGCTCAGTGAACGTTAATGATTAGATACATTGGAAGTTAGTCACTTCTACTGACATAACAGTCGCTTTAACAGATGAATCAGTCAATGATGCTGGCTGAATCAACCAGTCAATCGTAGTTACTGATTTCCAGTCAATATATGTGACTGATTTCTCTGCTATAATATTATACTAAGATTATTTCTAATTTAAAATTCTTAATTAAATTCCTCCATTTAAATAAATGATTTGAATTAACCATAAATGGCTGATTAACTGACTAACACATTAACATTTAGGGATTTGATCAGTCAAAATTACTGATTTAATTAATGAATTGTTATTGATTACGTTGTTCAAAAATACCTCTTTAAGATTTATTTCTACTGACAAAACAGTCGCTTTAACAGATGAATCAGTAAATATTACTGGCTGAATCAGTCAATGGAAGTGACTGATTTTCAGTCAATGGATGTGACTGACTTGTCTGCTATAATAAAATACTAAGATTATTTCTAAATTAAAATTTCTGAGTAAATTCCTTCATTTTAATAAATGATTTGAATTAACCATACATAGCTGATTGACTGATTAACACATTGACAGTTACGGATTAGATCGGTGAAAATTACTGATATAGTTAGTGAGTTCTTATTGATTACGTTGTTCAAAAATACTTTTGTTAGATTTATTTCTACTGACAAAACAGTCGTTTTAACAGATGAATCTATCAATATTGCTGGCTGAATCAATCAGTCAATCTGAATGACTGATTTGTCTGCTATAATAAAATACTAAGATTATTTCTAAATTGAAATTCATAATTAAATACCTACATTCCAATAAATGACTTAAATTAGCCATAAATGACTTATTAACTGATTAACACATCAATAGCTACGAATTAGATCAGTCAAAATTACTGATTTAATTAGTGAATTCTTATTGATTAGGTTGTTCAAAAATTCCGTTTTTAGATCATTACAAATTACTGAATTGCATTAGTGGATGTTAATGATTTAATTAATTAGAAGTTAGTCATTTATACTGACAAAACAGTCATTTTAACAGATGAACCAGTCAATAATGCTGACTCAATGAAACAATCAATCGAAGTGACTAAGATTATTTTTAATTTAAAATTCCTAATTAAATTGCTACATTTTATTAGATGATTAGAATTAACCATAAATGACTGATTCACTAATTAACACATTAACAGTTACGGATTAGATCAGTGAAAATTATTGATTTGATTATTCATGCGTTATTGATTACGTTATTTTGAAAAAATTGTTCAGATCATTCAAAATTATTGATTCGATCAGTGGACGGTAATGATTAATTATTTTAGTTGAAAATTCATCTGTTTGGTTGAAAATTCAATTATTTTATTCTTTCCTCTCTTTTTTAATTGAATGTTCAACTTTGTGGTTGTAAATTTTACTATTTTGTTGAAAATCCATTTTTTTATTGTTTTAAAATTGATGTATTTTGTTGAAAATTCTTTTTTTGTTAAAAAATTAATATTTTTGGTTGAAAATTTGACCTTTCGGTTGAGAGTATATATAGATTTTGTTGAAAATTTTGTTTCTAGTAGATAATTAATCTTCTTCGTTGAAAAATTGAATTTTTGATCGAGAATTCATTTTTATAGTTTGAAAATTCAATTTTTTGTTAACAATTCAACTCTTTCTTTCAAAATTCAGATATTTTGTTGATAATACAACTCTTTGGATAAGAATTTAACTATTTTGTTACAAAAAAAATTTTCTAGCGAAAAATTAATTTTCTTGTCTAACAAATTGACTTTTTGATTGAAAATTCATTTTTGTAGGTTGGAAAAGTAATCTTTTTGTTAAAAATTCAATTATTTTGTTGAAAATTCAAATATTTTGTTGAAAAATCAACTCTTTGGCAGAAAATTTAACCATTTTGTTATAACAAAAATTTTTCTGGTAGAAAATTAGTTTTTTTTGCTGAAAGATGGACTTTTTTATTGAGAATTCATTTTTGTAGATTGAAAAAGCAATATTTTGTTAAAAATTCAACTGTTTTGTTGAAAATACAACTCTTTGGTTGAGAATTTAACTATTTTTTTTTATTTTTTTTTCTTGTGGAAAATTAATTTTCTTGGTTTAAAAATTGATTTTTTGGTTTAGAATTTATTTTTGTAGGCTGAAAAAGCAATCTTGTTGTTCAAAATTCAACTCTTCGGTTGAAAATTCAACTATTTTGTTAAAAATTCAATTATTTTGTTGAGAATTCAATTGATCAGTTGAAAATTTAACTGTTTTGTTGACCATCTTTTTGTTGAGTAGAAAATAATCTTGGTTGAAAAATTGACTTTTTGATTGAGAATTCATTTTTGTTGCTGGAAAATTCAATTTTTTTTTAAATGCAATTCTTTGGTTGAGAATTCAAATATTTTGTTGAGCAATCAATTCTTTGGTTGAAAATTGAACTATTTTGTTAAAAACAAATTTTCTGGCAGAAGTTTAATTTTCTTGGCTGAAAGATGGACTTTTTGATTGAGAATTCATTTTTGTAGGTTGAAAAAAAATCTTTTTGTTGAAAATTCAACTCTTTGGTTGAAAATTTGTCTATTTTGTTAAAAAAAAAATTCTGGCAGAAAATTAATTATCTTGGCTGAAAGATGGAATTTTTGATTGAGAATTCATTTTTGTAGGTTGAAAAAGCAATCTTTTTGTTGAAAATTCAACTCTTTGTTTGAAAATTCAACTTTTTCTTGAAAATTCAATTATTTTGTTGAGAATTCCACTGTTCGGTTTAAAATTTAACTATTTTGTTGACAATTTTTTTCGAGTAGAAAATAATCTTCTTGGTTGAAAAATTGACTTTTTTATTGAGAATTCATTTTTGTTGCTGGAAAATTCAATTTTTTGTTAAAAATGCAATTCTTCGGTTAAAAATTCAAATATTTTGTTGAACAATCAACTCTTGAACTCAAAATTGAACTATTTTGTTAAAAAAAAAATTTTCTGACAGAAAATTAATTTTCTTGGTCAAAAAATTGACTTTTTGATTGAAAATTCATTTCTGTAGGTTGAAAAAAACAATCTTTTTTAAAAATCCAACTCTTTGGTTGAAAACTCAACTATTTTGTTGAAAAAAATTTTCTGGCGGAAAATTAATTTTCGTGGTTAAAAAATTGACTTTTTGATTGAGAATTAATTTTTGTTGCTGAAAAATTCAATTTTTTGTTAAAATGCAATTCTTTTTTTGAAAATTCAACTATTTCGTTGAAAAATCAATTATTTTGTTGGGAATTCAACTCTTTGGTTAAAAATTTAACTATTTTATTGACCATTTTTTTTCTAGTTGAAAATTAATCTTTTTGGTTGAAAAGTTGACTTTTTGATTGAAAATTCATTTCTGTTAAAAATGCAATTCTTTGGTTGAAAATTCAAATATTTGGTTGAAAATTTGACAATTTTGTTGAAATGTTTTTTCTCGTAGAAGACTAATCTTCGTGGTTGAAAAATGGACTTTTTGATTGAGAATTCATTTTTGTTGCTGGAAAATTCAATTTTTTATTAAAAATGCAATTCTTTTGGTTGAAAATTTAACTATTTTGTTAAAAAAAATTCTGGCAGAAAATTCATTTTCTTGGCTGAAAGATGGAATTTTTGATTGAGAATTCATTTTTGTAAGTTGAAAAAGCAATCTTTCTTTAAAAATTCAACTCTTTGTTTCAAAATTCAACTGTTTTGTTGAAAATTCGATTATTTTGTTGAGAATTCAACTCTTTGGTTGAAAATTTGACTATTTGTTGAAATTTTTTTTCTAGTAAAAGACTAATCTTCGTGGTTGAAAAATGGACTTTTTGATTGAGAATTCATTTTTGTTGCTGGAAAATTCAATTTTTTGTTAAAAATGCAATTCTTTGGTTGAAAATTCAACTATTTTGTTAAAAAAAAATTTTCTGGCAGAAAATTAATTTTCTTGGCTGAAAGATGGACTTTTTGATTGAGAATTCATTTTCGTAGGTTGAAAAAGCAATTATTTTGTTGAAAATTCAACTCTTTGGTTGAAAATTCCACTCTTTCGCTAAAAATTTAACCATTTTGTTTAACTTTTTTTTTCTAACAGAAAATCTTTCTGTTAAAAATTCAACTATTTTGATGAAAAAACAATTATTTTGTTGCGAATTCAACTCTTTGGTTGAAAATTTGACTATTTTGTTTAAAAAAATAATTCTGGCGGAAAATTAATTTTCTTGTCTGAAAGATGGACTGTTTGATTGAGAATTCATTTTTGTAGGTTGA
>CAKNXH010062185.1:526-11364 GCA_932178445.1 Andricus quercusramuli
TAACCATACTTCTCTCAAAAAAGTAACCAAAAAGTAACAATAATGTAGCAAAAAAGTAACTAAGAAGAAAGATTTTTTAACAAAAAAAAAAAAACGAAGTTTCCACCAAAATTATGAATCTTCAACAAAAAAAATTTATGTTTAAGAAAGTAGTTCAACTTTTAACAAAATGGTTGAATTTTTCTGACTAAAAAAGATGAATTTTTAACGAAAAATGTTATAGTTGACACAGTAACCAAAAAAGATTTTAATTGAATATAAAAACAGTGGAATTCATTTAAAAAATACGATTTTTCAACAAAATGGGCTATTTTTCAACCAAGTTTTTAAGCCAAAAAGATCAATTTTTTTCTAAACAGTTGAATTTTCAACCAGTAAATATTGATTTATCTTCAAACTTAGTTTTCAACTTTAATTAAAAAATTAAACTTAACTAATTCAATTTCAAGTTAATAAAATAATTTTTAACCAAACAGATGGATTTGCAGCTACAACTATAGAATTTTCAATTGGAATAAGTTAAATTTTCAGTTAAAAAAATTACTTTAAAAAAAACTATCTTTAAAAAAAATAGTTACATTTTCAAACAAAGTGATGAATTTTCAAATAAAATTGTGAATATTTAACTGGAATTTTAAATCAAAAAGATGAATTTTCAACCAAAAATTGAATAATTTAATTTTTAGTCAAAAAATGAGTGTTCAACCAAAGAGATGAATTTTTAAATAAAATTATGGAATATTTGACTGGAATAATAGTTATATTTTCAACTAAAAAAATAATTTTCAACCGATAACCATCCAATGAAAAAACAAGTTTTCAATGAAACAGCTCATTTTTCAACCAAAGAAATTAATTTTTAATTAAAACTTGAAAACTTGAATTTTTTAACCAAAAAGAATAATTTTTAAATAATAAGTTCCCACCAAAATTATGAATCTTCAACAAAAAGGTGTACGTTTAAGAAAGTAGTTCAACTTTTAAGAAAATGGTTGAATTTTTCTGACTAAAAAAGATGAATTGTTAACGAAAAATGTAATAGTTGATACAATAACCAAAAAAGATTTTAATTTAATATAAAAACAGTAGAATTAATTTGAAAGCAGATTTTTCTACAAAATAGGTTATTTTTCAACCAAATTGTTGAGTTTTTAAGTCAGAAAGACCAATTTTTATAAAACAGTTGAATTTTTAACCAGTAAATATGGATTTTTGACAAAAAAGGGATCTGTCAACCAAATAGTTGAATTTTCTACAAAAACAGGGGTATCTTCAACCGAAAAAGACAAATTTTCAACAAAATAAGTACATTTCTAACCAAAAAGATGAATTTTCAAATAAAATTATGCATTTTAAATCCAAAGGTTGATTATCAATCAAGAAGATTAATGTTTTACAAAAACGACGAATTTTAAACTAAAAATTTCAACAAAAAAGATTTAAATTCTAATTCAAAAACTAGTAATTTTAGCTAAATTATTAGCCTTTTTTATATGTTTTACGTATGAACAAATCATAATTTTATTGTTTTTCCCTACTTTCCCCGGCTCTCAAGTGCCAAATTTACTGCAAAAATGTGAATCTTTACATTTTTCACAAGTTTTTAAATAATACGATAAAAGAATTAACTCATTTCATTATTTCGGGCAAAAAATATAACCAAAAGTAACCTCTTCATAAAATAAGTAACTTTTTAGTAACCGTGGATCAAAATTTTGTTTCGGTTCGTTACAGAGTAGAGGGTCTTTTTTTTGAGAGGGCCAATAATCTGTTACGTAATTTAAGTACGGCCCCTTAGTGGAAAGGAAAAAGAGATACTTACGGTTTATTTTTCATTGATTCCTTAAAACGAATAGGTATCTCAGTCTCTAGTGATCCACTCTTCATCAACAAATCTGTTACGTTAACAGGAGAATTAAGCGGCATCTCAGGATTATAGTTTTCATTTACGTTTACAGTAGGCGAAAAAGCCGAAAATAATGGTGAGGACGAACGTAAAATTGGCGAAGGTGAGGGAGATAATGATGATGTACTACTCGAAGATGTGTCCAGTTTCTTAAATGCCACAACTGTTTTTGCGGACGTCTTATATGATTTTGATTTTATATTCATAAATCCTATAATTGAACCAAGCGCTGTAATCTGAAATAAAAAATTGGACGATAAAATCAGAGATCACAGAGGTTCGGTTATTTAATTTGATGTAAAAAGGGGATTTATCCCGAGAAAAGGGATTTAATTATTATTAATTAATATTAATTATATATATATAAATAATACTAAAAACATAATAATTTATTGCTGAAATTTGTTCCGGAAGTCTATTAATTTAAATGATAATTGAAATCTATTTTTATTTTATCTTCGTATCGTTATAATTCAATACATATTTAAGATATTCATATTTTGAACTAAATATATTTTCCAGGGTAGTAAAAACCCTTTAAAAACAGAGAAAATAAGGAAATTTTTCACGAAAATACATTCTTGTAAGTAAAATTATTGTCAATAATGTATTAAATTTAATTTAAAATGCTTCCAATTCCTGACATTTCAAGTAGAAATATTGCATTTTCAACCAAATAATTGAATTTTTAACCAAATAGTTTAACTTTTAGTTAAAAAATTAATTTTTAACAAAAAACAAAAACGAATTTTCAAATAAATAGTTAGATTTTCAACTAAAAAAGATAAATTTTCCACCAAACTTGGAACAGCTAAATTATGAGTTGAAAAAATTAATTTTAAAACAAATTTTCAATAAAATAGTTAAATATTCAACCAAATTGATGAATTATTAAATAAATAGTTAAATTTTCAACTAAATAAATAAATTTTCAAACAAAACTAGAATAGTTAAATTTCCAGTTTGAAAAATTGATTTTAAACCAAAAATGACAACGAATTCTCAACAAAATAGTTAAATTTTCTATTAAAATTATGAATCCATTTCATAAGAGTTAAGTGATTTCTACAATATTTCAAAGATTTCAGAAAGCTTTAAAGATTCTAGCTTTGATTCCAAAGGATTTCAAAAGACTTCATAAGATTTATCGAAGATTTCAAAACTATTTCAAAAGATTTGTAAAATTTCAAAAGATTTCAAAAAACTAGAGAAGATTTTAAAATACTTTAAAGTTTTAGATGAATCATCTTCAATATAATTTTGATAAAAGATCTTCGAAATACATTTAATAAAAGATTTCACGAAGATTTCAAAAATATCGCAAGCATTTTAAAAGATTTCGAAATATTGTACAAAAATTTCAAAATATTTCTATGATTACGTTAAAATTGCAAAAATTTAAAAAGATTTTAGAAAGTTTCAAAGATTCCAAAAAGACATAAAAGATTTTAAAAATTTTACAAAAGTTCCAAAAATTTCACAAACGTTTCAAAGATATCAGAAAGCTTTAAAAATTCTAGAAAGGTATCAAAGATTTGTAAGATTCCTCAAATATTTCAAAACATTTCAATGATTTCACGAAGATTTCAAAGATTTCGCTAAATTTCATAAGATTTCAAAAATTTATGAAGATTTTAGAAAGTTTCAAGGATTCCAAAAAGATATCAAAGATTTTAAAGATTTTACAAGAGTTTCAAAGATTTCACGAAGGTTTCCAAGATTTCAGAAAACTTCAAAGATTTCAGAAAGCTTAAAAAATTCTAGAAAGATATCAAACTTTCAAAGATTCCAAAAAGATGTCAGAGATTTAAAGAATTTCAAAGATTTCACAAAGATTTCAAAGATTTTAAAAAACTTCAAAGATTTCAGAAAGCTCTAAAAATTCTAGAAAGATATCCAAGATTTGTAAAATTTCACACAGATTTCAAAAAATTTCAAAGATTTCAATGATTTCACGAAGATTTCAAAGATTCCAAAAAGATATCAAAGATTTTAAAGATTTTACCAGAGTTTCAAAGATTTCACGAAGGTTTCAAAGATTTCAGAAAGCTTTAAAAATTCTAGAAAGATATCAAAGTTTCAAAGATTCCACAAAGATATCAGAGATTTTACAAGAATTTCATAGATTCCACGAAGGTTTCAAAGATTTCAGAAAACATCAAAGATTTCAGAAAGCTTTAAATATTCTAGAAAGATATCAAAGATTTGTAAGATTCCACAAATATATCAAGACATTTCAAAGATTTCAATGATTTCACGAAGATTTCAAAGATTTCCCAAAATTTTTCATAAAGATTTCGCAAATATTTCAAAAGATTTCGAAATATTGCACAAAAACCTCAAAAGATTTCTATGATTTCCCTACGATTTCAAAAATTTAAAAAGATTTCAGAAAGTTTCAAAGATTCCAAAAAGATATCAAAGATTTTACAAAAGTTCCAAGGATTTCACAAAGTTTTCAGAAAGCTTCAAAAATTCTAGAAAGATTTTGAAGATTTCAAAAAGATTTTAAAACATTTCAAAATATTCTAGAAGATTTTACAAAGATTTCTGAGACTTCAAACGATTTCAAAAAACTTCAGATTTCATAAAAAGTTAAAAGTTTGAGATGAATTTTACATCTTCCATATAATTTTGATAAAAAATTTCAAAGATTTCAATAATTTCACGGAGATTTCAAAGATTTCACAAGCCTTTCAAAGCATTGTAATGAATCCTCGAGCATTTTAAAAGACTTAAGAAAGCTTCAAAAATTTTAGAAAGATATCAAAGATTTGTCAGATTTTACAAAGATTTCATGAAGATTTCTAGGATTAGAGATTTAAAAAAAAGTTAAAGTTTTAGGTAAAATTTACATCTTCCATATAAATTTGATAAAGGATTTCAAATACTTCCCACAAATTTCAAAGGATTTCACAAACATCTCAAAATATTTCAAAATATTTCAAAAAGATTTCAAAAGATTTCAAAAGACTTTAGAAGATTTCAAAAACAGTTCAAATTTTAGAAGAATTTTACATCTTCCATATAATTTCGATAAAAGATTTCAATGACTTCACGTAGAATTCAAAGTTTTCGCAAAAATTTCATAAACATCTCAAAAAATTTGCGAAGATTTCACAAAGGCTTCACAAGACTTTAGAAGATTTCACAGATTTCTCGAAGATTTCAAAAAATTTAAGAAAAATTTCAAAGCATTTTCAAATATTTCAGAAAGATTTCTAAGATTTCAAAAGATTTCAGAATATTTCAATATACGTTAAAGCTTTAGATAAATTTGATATCTTCCATGTAATTCTGATTAATGATTTCAATGATTTCTAGAAGATTTTAAAGATTTCGCAAAAATTTCCATGATTTCTCCCAGATTTCAAACATTTTATAACAGGGTGTCTAGCGTTTCTTCAAACAAAAATTCCAGGACTTTTCCAGGTTTTCCAGGACAGAAATATACATTTTTCCAGGTACTTTTTTACAGTAAAAAAATAATACTTTCCACAAAACATAGTAGAAGTTGTAGGTCTAGTGAAACTTAAAAAGTGTCATATGCGAAATTTCTCTTACGCCCCTAAAATCTGATTTTATAGAACAAAAAGTTTTTTTTTTGGGCCATGTTCATTTTATCACGGTGAAACATAACGACGCTACAATAGAAAATATTTAAAGTTTCTCTTTTTTTTCAGGGTTAAAAACAATTTAATAAAACTTGAAATTCAATATTTTTTGCTGTTTATAATTAAGCTAATTTAGGTTTATTTGCAATGAAATAGTCAACAAATAAGTTGATTTTTTAACCAAATTGTTGAGTTTGCAACCTACGAAGATGAATTCTCAACTAAATAATCAAATTTTAAACAGAAAAGATTAAATTTCAACTAAAAACAGTTGCATTTCCAACAAAATAATTTAATTTCTTGAAGAACAGTTTAATTCTTAACAAAAACGGTGAATTTTACATCCAAAAGGACGAATTTTCTGTCGAAATAGGCGAATGTTCAACAAAACAGTGGAATTCTCAACCAAATTTTTTAACCAAATAGTTTAACTTTTAACCTACAAACATGAATTCTTAACCAAAACGACGAATTTTCAACAAAGAAAATTAATTTTCTACAAAAAAAAAGACAAATTTTCAACAAAATAAACCAATTTGCAAACATATAATAACATAGATTATCAACCGAATAATTGAATTTTCTACTAAAGACGATAAATTTCCATCCAAACATGGAAAAGTTAAATTTTTAGTAAAAAAAATTTAATTTTCGTAGAAAAAAAAGGATTTTCAACAAAATGGTTAAGTCTTCAACCAATGTAATAAATTTGAAGAAAAGTGGTTTAATTTTCAATCAAGTAGTTGAATTTTCAATTAGGAAGATTTTTAATTTCTACGAAAAAAGATAAATTTACTGAAAAAATATGAATTTTCAACCAAAACTGGAATAGTTAAATTTTCAGCAAAAAAAAAAAAAGATAAATAATTTGTATGCAAAAAAAATCGTTTTTGACAGAACAGTTCACATATCAACATATAAAATGAGTTTTTAACCAAGCAGTTCTACGTTCAACCAAAAGATTGAATTTTAAACCAAAAAAGGTGAATTTTTAATGAAAAATTTAATAGTTGAATTTTCGACTAAAAACGATCAATTTTCAACCTAAAATGGAATAGTTGGATTTTCAATTCAAAAAATTAATTTTCATACAAAAATAAAGCTTTTTCAACAAAATAGTTCAATTTTCAGCCAATAAGATGATTTTTTATTAATTTTTTTTAGATTCCAGCCAAGTAATTGAATTTTTAATAAAGATAATAAATTTTCTAATAAAAAAGAAATGTATTTACAATTGAAGTTCAAGAATTTTAAATCAGACTAAAATCAAATTCAAAATCCCATTTAACGTCCAACAATCAATTCATTTTGTTTGTCCAAATTTGATCGTTGAATTCTTGTTTTTTTTTTCAGGAATTCTATATATTGTATTTACAACAACAAAAAACGAATTTTCAATAAAATAGTTAAATTTTTTACCTTTAACCAAATAGTTTAACTTTCAACCTACGAAGATGAATTCTTAAACAAAACGACGAGTTTTCAACAAAGAAAATTAATTTTCTACCAAAAAAGACAAATTTTCAACAAAATACACCAATTTACAAACCAATAATTTATTTTTTAACTAAAAATGATCAATTTTCAGTAAAATAGATTTGAACTAAATAGCTGAATTTTAAACCGAAGAGAGGAATTTTCAACTAAAATGATGAATCTGTCATTCTGCAACCAAAGAATGAATGTTTAATAAAGCAGATCAACTTTTAACAAACAAAAAACCAATTTTCTACAAAACAGTTGAATTTTCAATCCAAAATTATTAATTTTCTACCAAAGAGATGAATTTTCTAATCAAAAAGACGAATTTTCAATAAATAAAGATTTTTCAGCCAAGACAGGAAAAAATGTCAAAGAAATTGTTGAACATTCAAGCCAAAAGACAGCATTTTTACCCACAAAATATTAATTTTCAACAAAAAAGTTCATTTTTAACAAAAAATTGTAGTTATAATCAAAAGTGAGAAAATATCCACCAATAGGATTAGTTTTCTACCAATAAAGATCAATTTTTGACTTAAAAAAAAAAAGATTAAATTTCAGCAATAAAAAAAATGGAAAGGATACATTTCCAGGTTAACAAATTAATTTTAAATGAAAAAAAGAATTTTCAGCAGAATATTTAAATTTTCAATTAAAGAGATCAACCCTCAAACAAATAAAGTTTCAACAAAGTGGTTCAAGTTTTACCGAAATGATTGAATTTTCAATTTAAAAAAAATCAATTTTCAGCCATAAATAGTTACGTTTTTAGTTTAAAAATTATTTTTCAACCAAAAAAAAAGCATTTTCAACCAAAAAGATGAATTTTCTACCAAAAAAGATGAATTCTCAACAAATAATGTAATAGTAGATATTTCAAATAAAAAGTATGACTTTTTAATAAAAATTGTTGAATTTTCAAGCAAATAATAAAATTCTCCACTACAATTACAGTCGTCAGGATGAAGCAACTGCGAGAGAAGAAGAAATAAAAATACAAGGCAAATAAATTACTAACTAAAATAATTACTTTTGTTTCTTTTGTTTGTTTTGTTGAAAAGGTAATCTTTTTTCGTTCAGCAGAGAAAAAGTTTAAAAAACTATTTTTTCTTTAAAAGAACAAAAAATCTAGAACCACGAGCAAAATTCAAGGACTTTTCCAGGTTTTCAATGATTTCTAGGACACTAGACATCCTGTATAAGTATTTCGCAAGCATTTTAATGATTTCATAGTCTTGTATTCTGATGCCTTAAATTTCTGTTAATAATTCTTAAAAAATGAATTAAAGATCTACGAAAAAACTGGGGAAATAGGTAAGAATTACCGGTTTTAGGTATTTTATGAGATTTTTTTTAAATTTAAGGGAGGAAAAATGGGAAAAAGAGGGAATTAAGTATAATTTATACTTCGTAAAATTAAACAGTCATACTGAAATGTGGCACACTTATTCAATACTTACGAAATGGTATTTTGTTATATACTCCAGTGACATCCAGGCATTCTTGATATCAGTTTTCAACAATTTAGATTCGTCGATATGCAATACTACACTTATGCAAATCCACAATATTGTTCCTAATATATCGTGCTGCTTTTCCGTATTAGAGTTGAGAAAACAAATTCCCAATTGTACGATTACGCCAACAATCGACAGTGGCCAGAATTGAGAATTGTAGATTATTAAAGTGTCCATAATTATCAACAGGATTCTAAAAAGCTTCTCTATATTATGTCCACTCTGTAAAAATAAGAAGAAAATATAAATAGAAACAGTTTAATTTTTATTTTAAAAAATTAATTCTAAAAGAAGCACAATTTCCGCAAAATACATGAATTTTCAATTAACGAAGATACATTTTCAACCAGAAATGGAATATTAACATTTTTAGTTGAAAAAATTAATTCTCATTTTAAAAAAAAGTATTTTCAACAAAATAGTTAAATTTCCAACCACATAAATATAATATATATTTTATAATATATTTTTCAACGTTAAAAATTTATATTTTTAAGGTTTTTAATTCTGACCGGTTTTTTTGGAAGTTTAATTTTGAAGATTTAGAACTCAAAGTTTTTCAATTTTAAAGTTTCGCAATTTAAAATGCTTTTTTTTAAAGATTTATGATTGAAGATTGATTAAATTGGAATGTGTACAGTTTACAATATTATGTAACTTTGAACGTTTTTTTTGAAATATGTACATAGTTCAATTTTTAAGATTTACAATGGAAAATTATTTTACTTTCAAGATTTTCATTTGAAGATTCTTCAATTTTAATTATGCCTAAATCAAAATTCTTAAATTTTGATGATTTTGAAGAACAAAAATCAAGGGTTTTCAATATCTTTCAAAATGAAGAAATTTCAAATGTGAATCAGAATTACCGAATTTTTCATTGTCAAACTTAAAAGGTACATAATTTTTTATTGTAAATTTTTAAAATTAATAAATCTTAAATGATGAAAATTAATCTTCAACATTATCTTTCTCTAAAAAATAGTTGTGTCACGAAAATTGAGTTTGAGCTGATTAAGATTATATAAATTATAAATTTTATTATTTCTTTTTTAGTTAAAATAATTAACTTCTCACCAAGAAAAAGGAATTTTCAACAAAATAGTTCAATTTTCAACCAAGCTGATAAATCTTTGATAAATATAATGAATTCTCAACAAAAAGAGCAATAGTTGATATTTCCACTAAAAAATTTAATTTTCAATTAGAAAATGTTAAATTAAACCAAAAATACGAATTTTCAATAGAAGAGTTGAATTTTCAATCAAGGAAGATTTTTCAATCAATAAAGAAAAAAATCACATCCAAAATGTAAAATTCTTAAGCCTTAAAGACGAACTTTTGAAGAAAAAAATTCAATTTACAACCCAAAAATATGCATTTTATACCAAAATAATTCAATTTTCGATTTAAAGAAATAGTTTTCAACAGAATAAGTTAATTTTCAAACGAAAAATATTAATTTTCTAGCTAATTTTCTAGTCAAAAAAAGTTCGTTTTCAACAAAACAAAATTTTTTTTAATACAATTTGTTGAATTTTTAATTAAAGAAATGAACTTTTAACTAAAATGATGTAGCTTCAGTCAAATAAATAAATTTTCAACCAAGAAGGTTATACTGCTACAAAAAAACAAGACATTTTTAACAAAATAGATGATTTTTGAAGTAAAAAAGATAAATTTCCAACAAAAAATAAAATAGTTTAATTTTAAGCTAGAGAAATAAGTTTTTGACGAAACAAAAAAAAATGTTGGCGAAATAGTTAAATTTTCAACCAAACAGATCAATTTTCAACTAAAAAAGATAAAATTTTCAACAAAAATTTGAATAGTTAAATTTTTAGATTAAAACAATTAACTTTCAACCAAGAAAAAGGAATTTTCAACAAAATAGTTCAATTTTCAACCAAGCTGATAAATCTTTGATAAATATAATGAATTCTTAACAAAAAGAGCAATAGTTGATATTTCCACTACAAAATTTAATTTTCATTAAGAAAATGTTAAATTAAATCAAAAATACGAATTTTCAATAGAAGAGTTGAATTTTCAATCAAGAAAGATTTTTCAATCAATAAAGAAAAAAATCTCATCCAGAATGTAAAATTCTTAAGTCATGAAGACGAACTTTTGAAGAAAAAAATTCAATTTACAAACCAAAAATATGAATTTTATACAAAAATAATTGAATTTTCGATAAAAAAAAGAGTTTTCAACAAAATAAGTTAATTTTCAAATGAAAAATATTAATTTTCTAGCTAATTTTCTAGTCAAAAAAGTTCGTTTTCAACAAAACAAAATTTTTTTTATACAATTTGT
>CAKNXH010062185.1:17637-30244 GCA_932178445.1 Andricus quercusramuli
AAAAATGATTTTCAACCAGAAAAAATTCAAATTTCAACAAAATAGTTAAATCCGGTAATTTAAAGTTTAATTAAATTTTACAAATAGTAATTTTGACAATTTTTGTATAGATGATAATAAAATACCTTTGAAAATCCATTATACTGGCTGCAAGATGGGCATAGCCACCAATCCACTTGATGTCTCCAAATACTTGCATCGTAATTACAAAACCAACAATTTGCTCTAACTGGCCATCGAATTCTGCATCACAAATATATAATATAAAATAAAATAAATAAAAATAAATTTAAAAAAGTGATCTTATATTTTTAATCGTATTGTTGTGAAGTATACACTTACTTTAGTTTATGGAAGACTGTCAGTAAAACGACGAATGTGAAAATAAATGTGAAAAAAATTGGCGCGAAATTGATTAATATATCTGGGTTCAGTTCCATCTTCAAAATAAGATAGCACAAAAGTGAACCATC
Organism: Andricus quercusramuli; assembly: GCA_932178445.1. NCBI lineage: Eukaryota > Metazoa > Arthropoda > Insecta > Hymenoptera > Cynipidae > Andricus > Andricus quercusramuli. Next base: position 18,111 of record CAKNXH010062185.1, read on the forward strand.
GATTCTCGAGCCGTGTATTAATAAAAATACTGCACTGTTTTCATTCAAACATTTTGTTAATTTTGACCTAAATACCAAAACGGCTGTTGCTGGTCACGCTATCCACGTCTTTTTCCTAACCTAAATGTGAGACTTGTTGATATTATCATTTTCATTCAATGAAAATACTGTCAAAAGTGTTATTAATCTTTAGAAAAATTATCTAATGTCACTGTAAAGCACTATATGGTCCTTAAAACACCTTACTTTGCGATGTATTGAGTAATTAAAGTAAAAATGATAAAAAGCAACTCAAAACCGGTCGCGGTTTTTATTTCTGAAACGGTTCTGAACATAAACTATATAAATGACGAGAAGGGCATTGACTACCACGGACATATAGTGTTATGGTGGACTCACATGGCAGATGAAAGCAGTGGATGAAAGCAGAACTTGTGAGTGTGAAAGAGACAGCTAGATCTATTTGTCTCTTTCACTCTCATGAGTTTCTGCTTTCATCCACTGCTTTGATCTGCCATGGGAATCCACCATTAGGGTACCTTTTCACGGAGCTCGAATTTGAATTTTTCATTGAATTAATATTTCACATAGGATTCGCATCTAGGTTCTCGACCAATCGCATTTGCCATAAACCAGCAAAGTAAATAGAAATGAATCCTATGTAAAATATTAATTCCACGATTAATTCAGAATCCATGGTCCGTGAAAAGGTACCCTTAGGGTACCTTTTCACGGAGCTCGAATTTGAATTTTGCATTGAATTAATATTTCACATAGGGTTCGCATCTAGGTTCTCAGCCAATCACATTTGCCATAAACCAACGAGATAACTAGAAATGAATCCTATGTAAAATATTAATTCCACGATTGTATTGGCAAAAACGGTATAATTGAGAATTTAAATATTAAGAATGATGTTAAGATTCTAGTTTTTGAATATTAATAATCAGATAAACTGAAAATTTGGCCAGGGTAAAATCAAGGAATTTTGCAAATACGGTTTCGCGGCCACCCTGATTTAATATTCTTGTTAATGATTTATTTGCTTTGTATTTATATTTATATTTCTTTTTGTTACAGTTGATTTCTTCTGAAGATTATATTTTTAGTCACAAATTTTCGTATGTGGTTGGAAATTCAATCATTGTATCAAAAAGACATCCTTTTTGGTTAAAAATTCAACAGTTTCAACGAAAATTCTTCTTTTCGCATTGAAAATGTTTTAATTACTTTTTTTTTCACTGAAAATTCAACTTTTCCCTTCTCGGTTGAAATTTCTTCTTTTTGTTCGTTGAAAATGCAAGTCTTTTGTTGAAAATTTGTCTTTTCTGATAAAAAATTAGCCTTTTAAGTTGAAAAGTCGTCTTTTTTTAAAGAAAATTAATCTTTTTGGTTGAATATTCAAATATTTGGTTAAACATAAATGTTGTTGTTGAATATTTATTATTTCAGTTAAAAAATCATTTCTTTGGTTAAAAACTATTTTTTTTCTGCTGAAAAAATAGTTTTTTTTTGTTACAATTTAACTTTTACACTTTCGGTTGAAAATTCAACTATTTGTTCGAAAATTCATGTATTTTGTTGAACATTCTTATTTTTGGTAGAAAATTAATCTTCTCCGTTAAAAATTAGTCTTTTTGGTTTTAAAATTCATCCTCTTGGTAGGAATTTCATATTTTTTGGTCACAATATCAATTATTTTGTTAAAAATGCAAGTGCTTTTGGTTGAAGTTTAATGTTTTTTGTTTGTCCATTCGACTTTTTGGTTAAAAATTCAACAATTTGATGAAACATTCAAATAATTTGTTGCAATTTAACTATTTTGTTAAAAAGTCATCTTCTTTGGTCAAAAATTCCACGTTAGGATCGGTTTTATTTAATTTTTTAATTTTTCCAAAAAGCAGGCGCAATAAAGATTAGTTCGTTTTCGTTGTTCATTACTACAAGCTGTAAATATAAGAAATTCGTCATAATTTTTGACCCAACAGGAGATATTTTGAATTTAAAATCGTTAAATTTTACATTGCAGTTGATGAATTTGGAATATTCCATTTTTTAATTAGGTAGGTATATAAGGTGTTCAACTTATAATACTTATTTAAAAAGTCCTATATATATTGTAATGTTATGGGGGTAATTCAAATATTGTATATTCAAATGTTGTGTATTTAAAGAGAAAAGGGGGATTTTAAGAAAAAAGGGGAAACCAAGAGAAAAAGGAAGAATGTGCACTCTGTATATTATATATATTTTTACGTTTAATTTATTAAGCGATTTACAATGAAAATGAAATAAAATATTTTCAATTCGTTTACTTATAAAAATTGCATGCCTTCAAATTCAAATGCTTTTATATGAAAAAAATTGTATTCCTTCAACAAATTCAAATGCTTTTATATATTAATATAAATATATTTTTTCACTCATTAATCTTGCCAATCACTTTTTAATAAATTATTCCTTCCAATAATTATAAGTGTCTTCAATAATATATTCAATAAATAATTTTTCTTCAATTCTAAATTATCTTCATGCAATTTTTACATTAGTTCATTTATATATAATTTATTATAAATAAATTATATATCCATATATATTTTTCATTGAGAGAGGAAATTTCTAGATGAATTAACAAAAAAGTATATTATAAGGCTAATTATTAAGTTTGAAATATTATTTTCACTGTTATTAATGAAATAATATCAATAAATGTTTAAAATTGGTAGAAATTACAATTGTTGACAAAATTAATTAATCACATTAGCAAAATGAACAATAAAAAAATATGAATACAATTCTAACTGTTTTCAAAATACTCATCTTTATGTTCAATTTTCCTAATAATAAATTACATGTTTTAATGATTTTTTCTCATTACTGATTGCAGCTGCGCTTATTGTTACTGAAAAGTATATTCTTCTCTCTTTTTTATAAAAACTGTCAAGTTTTAAATGAATTTTCGTATTTTTGCTATCCATAACAATGCAAAAACAGACCTACCTGATCTGAACGCCATCTACTGGATTTATTTGAACTTCCCTCTACGTTTATACCACGATTCCCCTCCTCTTGGCTAAGAGAGTGTGGAAAGAGTGTGGGCGATGCATAGGGCTGTGGTGAAATTCCTGGCCCTCTGTTGTAAAGTTGTAGAAGTTCCGTGAACGCCGCCAAATTCGAATTATAATATTTTATATTTCTTTTAAATTGAAGATTTATTATTGCTCGTCACTGCTGGAACGTTAGAACGTTGCCTAAAAATGGGATGGAAAGGGTTTTATTCACAAAAATTAAACACTGTAAATTTGTAGCAAATTATAATCTGAAACAATCGGCTCAAATAAATATAAAATCAGGTCGCGCACTCTCACAATTTAAAGGTCTTTCAATCATTGTTGAAAGCTCCCTTTAATAGGCTTCTTCCCACCCCAAAACCCTTAGTCATCTTTACGACTTGCAGGCACCTGGAAGTTAATCTAGGAATGTTCTACCCACACGAAAACTGTTATTGACTAGTTAGCCCTATGCTTCTTTCTACTTTGATTAAACTCCTTTCCTTTGAATGAACACACGTGTCATATTAACCCTAACTGAAGACATTTTTATGGAATTCTGACTCTTCTATTTTATCCGATTTCTCACGCTAAAAAAATCGTGTTGGAATTCAGTTTAGGGATGTCTCATCTTATCTTGGTATGCGCATATTTCAGTTATCAGTGACACCGCTGAGTCAGCCCTTTTAGGTTTTTCACGCTTCCTTAATCTGTTATTGCATGACTTCTAACATTCCTAATGAGTGATTCCTCCTATTAAGAAAATTTCGAATTCAACCCATTAATTCAAATAATATTTAAATTTTTCCGCTTTTTCCTATCACCTCTCCGATAATATTAGGTATTTTCACTGAAGCCATCAGCTAACTTCACTTCGTTGAGTGCTGAGGGGAAACAATGGATCAAATACATGGGACAAAACTTCATTTTTGTAGCATTTTCGTAATGAATAATAATTATTACCATTTTATTATTTTATTGAATAGTTCAAAAAATTTTTAAACTATTTTTCCAATACAGTTATATAGAAAAAAATAGTTTTTACGAAGATATTAACAAAATGGGGCAAAAATGGATGGAATCTCATGCATTTGATCCATTGTTTTCCCCTCAGCAGTTAACGAAGTGAATTTAGCTGATTATGAAGTGAAAATACCTAATAGGTCCCTACCATTTTTGCATAGTTGCTATCATACCAGGGATGAGCAGTTACGCGTAACTGGAAGTTTATTACGTATAATACCTGAAGCAGGTAATGAATTTAAATTTATTATAATGAATCATCGTGAAAGTATTAAATCTATTACCTAAAGCAGGTATTTTACGTAAGATACCTCAAGTATGTAAAATACGTGTAGAAAACCTCTGATTGGCCATCTAATTTAATTTTCAATTTCCCGCCACAGAGGTGGTGCCCTCATATAGAGAAGATTAATTTACATATGTAGAAAACTGATTAGGGCCCGAGCACAATGTAGACCTGAAACCGAAACTTGAACCCGAAGATATCTCTGTCCTTTTTTCCGTTGCTACGGTAAAAAAAGACAGAGTTATCTTCGGGATCAGGTTTCGAGTTCGGGTCTCCATTGTTGTCAGGCCCTTACGTAAAATACAAGGTAAATTACCGTAGAAAACCAAGTAAATTACCACGAGTATTTTACTTACCCATCTCTGATCAAACCACACAGCCATAGACTATACAAATTTGATAGAATGGGAGTTTATCACTCAGGGGTCGTGCATAAATTACGTAAAGCAATTTTCCGACAATTTTGACCCCCCCCCCCATGTAACGCTTTTTCCGACTTTTCCCTGTAGTTTTTCACCATTATGTAATACTAAGCTAGACCCCCCCTCCACCAAAAAAGTGTTACGTAATTTATGCACGACCCCTCACCAGAGTGCGCGATTTGTTCGGGTCCGTGTTCTGTGAAAATCTAAATTCCCTAAGAGAAAAATAGCTTTTTCTATACAAATTATGAATAAAAGTTTATAGTTTATTTGTAAAATAAAGTAAGAAAGAGTAATCCATTCAGTTTGAAAAAAAATCTAATAATTTCATTACTGGTCACTTTTTCTTGCGTAGTTCCGAATTTTATAAACATAACATTATTGTCTAGTAGGAAAAAAAATCAAAGTACGTGTTTTGATAACATTTTCTATTGCTGTTTACCAAATAGTAGTATGTTTGAATAATAAAGACAAATTTTGGACCAAAAATGAAATAGTTCAATTGTTAACCAAAATGATGAGTTTTCAAAAAAGAATATTAAGTTTTTACCAGAAAGAGAAATTTCCAACAAAATAAATGAATTTCCAACTGAAATTTTCAACTAAAAAAACTAATTTTCAACCAAAAATGGAACAGTGAAATTTTCAGATAAAAAATTCGATTTCTAACAATATATACAGTTTGTAACAAAAAAGTGAATTTTTAACTGAAAAGAAAACAGTTTCAACCAAAAATGGAACAGTTAAATTTTCTGCTGGAAAAATTAATTTTCAACTAAAAAAAAGGGAATTTTTCAATAGAATAGTTTAATTTTTAGCCATCGAGATGAATTTACAACAAAAGTAGTGAATCTTACAGCAACAAAATTACTTTTTAACAAAGTACTCTAACTTTGAAACAGAAAAGATGAATTTTCAACGAAAAATTGAATAGTTGATATTCCAACCAAAAAAGGTTTTACTACCAAATAAAAACAGTTGAATTCGAAGAAAAAAGACGAACTTCAAATGAAATACTTTATTTTTAAGTTCAAAAAAGAATTTTCGTCGAAATAAACGAAAAAAAAACAAATGTTCAATAAAATAGTTAAATTTTTATCGAAAAATATCAATCTGCAACTAACAAAATTGTAACCAAAAATGAGATGTTTCATTTATTAGTTTAAAAAATAATTTTGGACCGAGAGAAAAGAGGTTTGAACGAGATATTTAAATTTTCAAACAAAAATAATGAATATATGACCAAAAAGAACCATTTTCAAACAAAAAGATTAATATTCTACCAAAAAGTCTGAAAAGTAAACTAAAAATTTTGTTTTGATAAAAAAAAATATTTTGAACAAAGTAGTTACATTTTTAACCGAAAAATGATTTTTCAACCAAAAAGGATCATTGTTAAGCATGAAGATTAATTTTCAACCGAAAGAGACGAATTTTTAATAAAATACATGAATTTTCATCCAAAGTGTTCATTTTTTAAGTAAAAGAGGCGAATCTTTTACCAAAAACGGACAAGCTGGATTTTCAGTTAATCAATTATTGCAAAAAAAAAAATAATTTTCACAAAAATAGTTAAGTTTTCAACCAAAGAGAAGAAACTTCAATTGATAAAATTTAAATCAAAAACAGCTGAATTCAAACAAAATAAAAAAGACGATTAAAATTTTTTTTTTAACTGAATGACTAACGTTCTGGCGCTATTGTACGAATGAATTATAACCTTTTATTAATAATCAGTATAATCAGAGGTGGCGCCCTCATATAGAGAACAAGATGTAATTTACACCATGCAGAAAACTGACGACGTAAAATACCAGGTGAATTACCGTAGATAACCAAGCAGAAGTAAATGAACACGAGTATTTCACTTACCCATCCCTGTTCAAAACTAATCGTAGGTGGCAGCACCGAGCCGAGCACCGATCATGAACCTAATGGGACTCCGATACTGTGTCAAAAGTCGGAAATCGAACGGATCTTCTTTTCTAACATTTGAAGATAGAAAGAGAGATCTATTCCAGTTTCGAATTCCAAGCAGCATTAGGTATTTTCACTTCATAGTCAGCTAACTTCACTTCGTTAACTGCTGAGGGGAAAACAATGGATCAAATGCATGGGATTCGCTCTATTTTTGCCCTATTTTGTTAATATCTTTGTAAAAACTAATTTTTTCTATATAAATGTACTAGAAAAATAGTTTCTATTTTTTAAGAACTATTCAATGACATAATAAAGTAGTAATAATTATTATCCATTATGAAGATATTACCAAAATAAAGTTTTGTCCCATGCATTTGATCTATTGTTTTCCCCTCAGCACTCAACGAAGTGAAGTTAGCTGATGGCTGAAGTGAAAATACCTAATTGAGGTCCCACTGCTAATTGATGGACTTGGCCCAACCTTGGCCACAACTGTGAGACAAAGTTGCTTAAAAACGATGTTTCCTGAAATTATAAAAGGAGTGGTCCCATGATCTAATAAATACATGGTCTAGCCACGCGCAAGTAAAAAAAACTGAGCCAATGAGGACCCACCGCTTCTTTTCGACATCTTGGATGGAAAAGGCGGCAAACGTAATTGATTTTTAAATGTAAAATGTTAGAATTGAAATTTCTTGTAGTTTTGAGATATACAAATACTTCAATTCTAATCAAATGTATTGTAATGTTGAAAATAGATGAAGGAATATACGGATGCTGTGCCCACAACATATAAGATGATAATTATCATGTTTTATTTATTACAAAGTATTGTTCCTCAGTTTTGGAGGAAAATTTGAGTTCGAGATATACAATATTTATTCACAATTCTGAAATACTCTTCCTCACTCCTTTTTTTACAATTTCTATTACGTTCGAAATATAATTATTACATTTGGGACGGGAGAAGGTGGCAAGTGACAATTTATGAGAAAAGGCATTCTCTGTTAGAAAATTCTCCACAATTCAAATACACACCGAGTTAAAACGATTTGCTCCGAACCGTATTTTTAATGGTAGCAGTACGTCGAAGTTGGTTTGTCATGTAAAAAGGCATACATATACTTATATCTTTATGATTCAAGAGCAGAAAAAATGTTTTATATATTACATGGAATATATTTTATAAATCGCATGTCACATTGTGACACCAAGTGATTTTCTGGTAAGTGAATAACTTTTTTTGATAAAACTTGCTTTCCCGGTGTTCATCTACTGAACATCTCGGCGGGGACATTTCACAATTTGAAAAGCAAAATAACAATTGAAATTGTTGTGACGATATTAAGTTGATTTTCAGAGGCCACAAAATTCTAACCTCAAAAGTACATGACAGTAAAGGACAGTTCCCTCCGAAATGAATTCTTGTTTTATGAATTAACTGTTGCCCCTGTATTCAGTGACATTCTGTGTACATGTAATATAAAATCACATTATAAATCTATGTTATTCTTAGCAGAGTTTTTTTACGGAATTATAAATGTTGTTGGCGAAACCACATATAGTATTGCACACACGCATATTTATAGGTAAAACGAAGTCGAAATTTTACAATATAAAACAGTCTTTTCAACTTCATGTAAAAATAGTAAATCTTAATTTCAATACATATATACAAATGAACATAATTTACTTTTTACATTGCATTGCCTGGTGACTCGTGGACAAAGTTGTCTCTGAAATTTCGAAGATGAATTGGATCTTCATTTCTTATCATGAATTATCTTTATCAGTGTACAATTTATCGCGCACAAATATTGTCAGGGCTCGGAACGGGTTGATTTTTACTAACTTCTTTACTGTTTCGATTCATGGTTACTAAAAAGTTACTTATTTTATGAAAAGGTTACTTTTGGTAACATTTTTTGTTCGAAATAACGAAATGAATTCATTAATTTAATCGTATCATTTCAAAAATGTAGATGAATGTAAAAATTCAAATTTTTTTCGTTCTGGCACTCTAGAGTAGTCAGTAGTTATTCCAAGTTTTTTTTAAAAATTTATTACTTCAATAATTTCATATTATTTCTTCCTACATATTCATTTTCCTATAATACTTTTCCGTACACAAAGTACGCGTCAGACTCAAACTGCGCGGTCATAAAACAAAATGTCGGAACTAAGCGGTTGCGTGATTTGGACGAAACGGAGCCCTCAAGTGGCTAGACCATGTATTTATTAGATCATGAGTGGTCCGATCCGATCGATTTGAGACAGCCTTGGACTTGTGGACCCTGTGGTGAAAAGAAGAAGCAGACGACAAAACACAAGAAGAGAAGACAAGTATTCCAAATCTAAAATCATCCAAAATCAAAACAAGATAAAGACAATAGAAAAGGAAAAATCGGAAGAGTGCAGCTAAAAGTTACGTATAAAGGCCCAGTCGCTATAAATAAAAAACTCTATAGGCAACGATCATCTTGAAATGTAATGTAATGGCTGAATGGTTTACACAACCAACCTACAAGGTTAAGTTTCACTATATCGAAATAATAAATAGCACAGTAACGCTGAGAAGAGAAACGTGCTGACAGAAAATGTGGAACCGAGGTCGCCTTGCGAGTTACTCTTTTTGCTTTTTAATCCTCCAAGTCAAATTTACAAATTCTCGTACTTCCTGGCGATTAAACGCCGACAAAGTAGTAAAATCAACGGAATTTGCACCTCAACTGGAAGATGATCCTATCCTAGATATTCTTACTAGCAGTTCTAGTCATGGAAATGGTCAGGGTTGGAGTAAGTCGTCTACGCCGCTCAAGCAAGAAAAACTACAAGTTTACTGCTCCGAATGTAAGGGTTTCGTCTCTGGAAACCATGATCGGTAAAGTATTTTTTCCATACATAACTCGTATTATTTTATGATATTCCTTTTAATAACAACAATTTAGTCGATGCATGTTGGTCTGTTTCACTTTGCAAAGAGAATGCAGAATTCACCTTTTGTAAATTACACATTTGCACCATTCCGCCTGCAGGGTACCTCTTTGACCTTGACAACAGCGCCATCTAACACGCGAACTAGTGGGTCTGATTGGGTATTTACACGTAGAGTTCTTAAATGATCAGGGTGTCTAGCGACCTTGAAAACCTGGAAAACCTTGAAAACCTGGAATTCTCCTTGAATTTTTGTTGAACCTTGAAAACCTGGAAATCTCCTTGAATTTTTCACGAGAACCTTGAATTAATTTTTTTTAAGCAGATTTTTTTTTATTGAAATGCGAAAAGTAATTTAAATCTTTTAGTCTATTATAAAAGAAACATCTCGTTCAGAAGAAACCTTGCTACTGAAAAGTTTTTTATTTATCTTTTACTCATTACACAATAAATAAAGATATTTCTAGGCATTTTTTATAGACTTTACCCATTACTTTATAGATTGCAAGGAACAGACTTTAATATTTAGGGTGGCAACTTGACCGAAAAAGACCAGGAAATGACCGAGAATTAAATCAAAATACCGGGAATTTACTCCTGATCGTAGCAAAATTCAAGTTTTCATTATTTTAATAATTTTTGTCAATTTAGAAAAGTTGAAGGTTCATCATTTTAACTTAAAATTCTTTTCTGGTTGAATATGTAACTACTTTGTTAAAAATCAATTTATCTTTTTTTTTTTTGAAAATTCAACTATTTGGTTGAAAATTGATATTTTGCAATTAAAAATCAAACTATTTGTTTGAAAATGTATGTACTTTGTGGATAATTCGTCATTTTTGTAGAAAGTTTATCTTCATGGTTGAAAATTAATCCTTTTGGCATGAAATTCAACTATTCCAGTTGAAAATTCAACTATTTCGTTCAAAATTAATTAATTTTGTTGAAAAATTTATAGTTTTTGTAAATCTATAAAATATTTATCTTTTAGGTTGGAAATAAAATTATTTGGCTGAATGTTAAACTCTTTTGTTATTTTGTTTCATTATTTAGCTGAAAATTCATTTTTCTGGTTTCAAAATCAACTATTTCAGTTGAATATTCATTGTTTTAGTTGAAAACTCTTATCTTTGGGTTAAAATTAATCTTTTTAACTAAAAATTTTGCTATTCCATTTCCGGTTGAAAAATATTCTTTTTTTTTAGTTCAAAATTCAACTATTTGGTTAAAAATTCATGTATTTTGTTGAAAAATTGTGTTTTTCTGTAGAAAATCAGTCTTTTTATTTGAAAATCAATCTTGTTTAAAAATTCATCTCTGGTTGAAACTTCAAGTGTTCTGGTTAAGTATTCATCGTTTTTCGTTGAAAATTCATCTTTTTGGTCGAAAATTTAACTATTCCAGTTGAAGATTCATAATTTTATTTGAAAATTCATCACTCTGGTTAAAAGTTGAACTATTTTGTTGAAAATCCGTTTTTTTGGTTGAAAATTTATTTTTTAAACTGAAAGTTTAACTATTCCATTTTTTGTAATAAATGAATATTTTTGAGTGAGAAATTTAAGTATTTTTTTCTCTGTTCTCTGTTGTTGTGTTGAAGGGGGTTTAGAATGATCGTCATAAATTAAAAAAAATATTTGCGTTTATTTTGAAAGTATGAATATGTTACTTTTAGTTGACCAGGAATGTTTAAAAACTTGACTGGGAAATGACCGGAAATTTGAAATCGTCCGCCGAATCGCCACCCTGATATTGTGAATAATTCTATAAGTTTTTAATTTCGTCTCCGCTAATATAGAATGTTACAAGTATACATTTTGTTGTGACATTCAACTTACAAATTATGAAAATTATTAGTTGAAAATTTCGATTTTAATTCAGTTCCAAAAGGTTTCAAAATGTTTCAAAGATTTTAGAATATTTAAAAGGATTTTTAACATTTTACAAAGATTTAAAGAATTACAAAGATTTGAAAACGTTCGCAGTCCACCAGATTTTTAAGATTTTAAAATATTTCTAAGATTTTAAATTATTTCAAAAGGTTTAAAAACATTTGAGAAGATTTGAAAAGATTTCACTATTAATTCACTGATTTCAACGAATAAAAAAGATTTCACAAACAAAGATGTAAGAAAAATTTCACAAATATTTAAAAAGATTTGATAAAGATTAAAAAAATCTCATAACAAATTCACAAAGATTTCGAACATTTCGAAAGATTTTAAAACTTTCAAAAGATTTCAAATATTTTAAATGTTATAGTAAACTAGATTTTTCAGATTTCAAAATATTTTACACAGATTGAAAATATTGTTATGATTTTTAATGAATACAAAAGATTTCAGAATGATTTCATAGAAATTTCATAAAGATATCAAAATAATACAAGAATTCCTAAGATTTCAAAACATTTCAAAGATTTTAAACGATTTCAAAGATTTCGATGACTTCAAACGAATACGAAAGATTTCACAAACAAAGATTAAAGAAAACTTTCAC
>CAKNXH010062186.1:0-31707 GCA_932178445.1 Andricus quercusramuli
TGAAGATATTTTTGAGAAAAAATTGTAGGTGTATCTCCAAAATATCACATAAAAAAAAATTTTGAAAAATTCAAAAAATTTTTTTTTGTCATATTTTTCATCAAAATTTTTTCATATTTTTTTTTGCGTTACTGTCATTGATGTATGTAACATATATTTTCTTCATCAAAATCGGTTGAGTCGTTTTCGAGAAAAATCACTTTTTTGAATTTTCTTTCCCCCTCTATAAGTCACTCAAAAATGCAATTTTAAGGTTATCATTGGGCCAAATTATACTTCACATGGGCATGAAACTATGACGTAAATTTGAACTTGATACGTGCGGGGGCAGATTTTACATGCTTAACCGGCTAGGCCCAATTACCTTCTAGGACAGAAGGAGCAGAAGCGGATGACGTACACGTTCCAGTAGCTTTGGGATTGGTTTCTTTAAGGAATCATGATCGAAGCTTCCGGAGCCTACAACTTCTATAATAATAATAAGTAAATAATAAAATATAATAATAAATATATAATAAATATAAATATAATATAAATAAATAATATAATAAAATAATAATATAATAATAAAAAATAATAATAACGTAAAACCACTCTGAAAATGATGAATCTCATTCCAAGAATACACAGGTCATATTTTGTTGGACTGTGTAATTATAACAACTGCCACTTTTGTTAGTTAAAGATTGGGAAGAGATTTTGTGTATCAATATTTCGTACTCTTCGAAATACAAAAGCATCAACTAATTTCGGTTTATTAGTTTTTTCCAATAATTCGAGTAATTTTCCCTATTTCACCCTATTGAATCGATTGGATTTTTGAGTCCATCAGTGATGCTTTACTAATTTGCTTATCAAATTCTGCGTAAGAAAATTTTTTCATCTCTAATTTTGCCATCTGAAGCAATGACCTACTTCGATGAGAAGCGTAAAAAAGAAATTTCGAAAATGTTTCTTGAAAACATATAAAACAGGTAAATAATGGATTTTATTAACTTTTATTTTTGCAGTACTTAAATAAACAGCTCAGATTTTACGTGGTTTTAATTGCTTGCAATTATTTTCTATGAAGTATATAAAAACTTTGGAAACCGCAGTGACCAACTCTTGCATAGTTTCCCCGAAATTACCAATTTTTTGGATAAGGGTTGTTTGCAAGCCCAAAAGTGGAGCTTAAATTATTCTTAACAATCTATACAAATTTGAGAATACTTGCAGAATTATTTTAAAGTCAATCTAATACTGCCAGTGAGGAGGCATTCAAAAACTTCAGAAGAGCAAAATATCGTATTCAAGTGTTCTATGGAGTGTTTTTACTTTTATTTTAAACATGGTTCTCTATTTAGTCTGAAAGAAAAGGTGAAGATTTTCATTGTAAAATTAACGTGAATGCTTAATGTGTGGAAATGAAGAAGAAATAAAAAAAAGATGTAATTTTTTCCATTTTTAAACATTTATCAGTTAAGAGCAGTGAGATTCGAGTTACCCTGTACCTATATTTACCTTGACCCTTTTTGCCACGAATTGGATACGTTCTTCCTTCATTGAATACGTTCATGTTCTTTCTTTGAATGATCAAATTCGACAATGGGTCGGACAACAATACCGACTACCCTAGAGTTGGTTGAGCCAATCAAGACAGAGTCAATGCGATGGATCTGTAACATCTCAATACTTTTGAATGGAGGGATTGACCCTGGGACGACCTACTAAAGTGATACGATGCCAGTATGCCCCAAAACGAGAAGGTTACATGATGCGACTGCATGCTCTGTGGTGCGAGAAGCGTCCACAGCTTTCTCACTTTTCACATAAATGTCTGCGAAACCGTGACGAGGATCTCCGGCTAAAGGGTTATGTAAGCGAATATCATACTCAACCGTAGCCAGAATAATCTGGCAACAGAGAAAGAGAGGCGACACTGATACCAACTGCGGGCAGGCATCCATCCGAGGAAGAGCAATGCTTTAAAACTAGGAGACGGCTGATCATAAGAATTTCACTGCCAGGGTCAAACAGTTCGCGCGCAAACAGCAGATCCGTCATCACACACTCAACAAGTCAAATCTGCTGACCATCAGGCAGCATATCTTTGACAGAATACGGGTACTATGTGGCGCTAGGAGAAGTCTAGAGCGGAGGGAGAGGCATGCCAGAGAAAATGAACAGTTTTTCTCTAACTCATCTCGACTTTTTCAAGACCCTCCAGTTACTGTCGACCACCCGCCCAAACCAGAGCCGGTCGAGGCATTTTGGAGAGAAGTCTAAAAAGTCCAGCAACGACTGAAAAAAAAACTCAAAGAACGTAAATAGCTTCGAGGAACTGTGCAGAGCGCTCGTAATACTTGAAAAGGAATGCCCACTTATCACTACTGAGGGGGTAAAAAAGTATTAACAAGCGTAAAGAACTATTCCCCTCCGGAATCAAGTAGTGTCAATACCTTCTAGTGGAAGAAGTTTCCTTTAACGCACCAGCACCTGGCCCGCATTTTCCCCTCATATCTGAATCGGAAGAGCTTCTTCTGAAGCGGTTGGTCGAAGGACGCACAGTGCTCCTCCCGAAGATGGGCAACTTGTTTGACCCTAAGAATTACAGGCCAATAACTTGTCTGAACACGCTGTATAAGATCCTTACGGCTATCATAAAAGATAGAATTGTTCGGGCAATCGGACCTGTGTGGCGAAAGATGTACGAAAAATGCGGCTCAGAGAAAGGCGTAGCAGGATGTCGGGAGAACCTGCTCATCGATAGATGTGTCTACAAAGACAAAGCATCCTACCAGCGCTACCTATGGATGGCCTGGATTGACTACCGGAAAGCTTTTGATTCAACCTCACGTAGACTTATCATCTGTCTGTTGGAGAGCTTAATGGTTCATCCACACATCGTGAGGTACATAGAGAGAATAATCCCGATTTGGAAAACCAGATTTACGATATCATCTGGAAAACATCGTGTTATAACTAACAACGTCACCTTTTAGAGAGGTGCCTTTCAGGGTCACATCATGAGCCCTCTCCTCTTTTACCTGACATTATTACCACTATCTCTCGGACTTCGCCATTCTAAAGGGTACTTCTGCAGCAAATCTGGAAATCGAAAGCATAAAGTCACTCATGTATTTCACAAGGATGATCCAAAGATATATGCTAAAAATGAAGAGCAACTAGATATAGCTGTAGGGAGTATCAAAGAGTGAACTCAAAAGATGGGAATGAAGTTTGGGTTAGAAAAATTTGCCAAGGTTGATTTGAAGCGAGAAAAACTTGATGGCATTCCGGAAGATCCTGATCTCGTCAAAAGAAGCGCTATACGACACTTCGGCGCTGAAAAACAGCCGACAGATTTGGTCGTCCGAAATATCAGCGAGGAGCAAAGTATTTGCAACACACATGCTTGTGGTCCATTCTATGGACGGAGGACGAGCTCAGATCCATCGATATTGGGTCACGAAAAGTTATGCACATGGACAGAAGCATGCACCTTGCGTCGCATGTTCCGCGACATTACATCTCATGCCGTCAAGATGGTCGCGGTATACTAAATCTTAAATGTCTTCACAACACGATTGTTCTGGGTACAGCATATATAGTCACAAATGGACGAAACCCTCTTCTTATAATGGTCAGGAAACACGAAGAAGTGGGCAAAGGAGCGTGTCTGTACAAGGCAGCGGAGGAGGCTGTTGAAACACTGAGCCTTGACTTCAATATCATGGATGAGACAAATTTAGCAAACATTATCCATCTTGAGTACTCACTCCTGAAGGCCTGAATCAAGAAAATAAGAGGAAAACTTTCGTGAACAGCTCCTCGACAAGCGGATGCACGGCATCTTCCACAGAAATGTGAAGGATCAGTCAATGTCGTATAAGCTAACGTTTGCTTTCCTCAACTCACCCGGATTGAAGTCGGTCACGGAGAGTATTGTTTTGGCGTTTTAAGATGGTGTTATTTCAACTTTAGCATACCGCCGCTACATTTTTAACCAAGACATTCCCGATGATAGCTGCAGAGCGTGTCATATACACCCCGAGCACCCACGACACATACTACCTATTTGCCCAACTGATGCGGAAACGACGTACATCCAAAGGCACAATGCGGCACTAAGAATGCTTTATTATCATCTCTGCCACGCTTACGGCATTAGCCCTGATACCGCTCCGCTAAACGCACCCAGGGAAATAGAGTCAATTGTCAGAAATAAGATCTCCCGCAGATACTGCAACTGCATATTCTTGACAATTGTTTGTGTCACGCGCTCGAGGTTTCACATAGTTCTCCTTTAATCAAGAAACGAGCCATGTTCGTTATCGAATTTTCGGCACCAGTCGACAAGAACATCACAGCCAAGGAGAATAAGAAGAAAGAAAGGTATAAAGACTTTATAAGGGAGTTGCAATGGTAATGCTCAGAATATTCTTTTGAGCTAGTCGTCCAGATCGTCGGTGCCAAGCTCTCACTGGTTAATAGCCTGAAAAGTGTCCCTGCGTGTTGGTGAAATGCGAAGGCATTTGGGGGGAAAATGCAGAAGGCGGTCGTCCTTGGGTTGCTCCGTGTTCTCAGGGCGCACGGGACTTTTGCCGGATCATCGTATTGAGTTCATCGCGGACTGTAACCAACAGCTGATACGTTACCGCGATTTCGCCGGGAGCGGGTGCAATTTTGTAGAATGACATCCGCTCCTAGTGAAATCCCACGGTTGTTTTTAGTACAAATTTTTAATCACATATCCTCTGGATATCCTAAAGATATCTGCAGAAGATTTGAAAGATATTCCTACTTAAAATATCTTGAGATATTTTTAGGTCTTGTCACGGAAGGTTTCGGATTTGTTGAATGAACCATTTTTTTTTACTTTCTCTCTCATGCTCTAAGCAACTTATGTAATGGGGACGGCGATTTGTCAAGCTCAGTTTGGGGGACAGCACCGTGAGTGGAGATATACCTTGTACGCGGGCACAATACATTATTTACAGTTTCCATAGTTTTTTGTTATTTAGAAAGCGATTTGCTTCTTTATTCTTCCACCCAAATGCCACATGCATACCTGGAATTTTCAAAACAGTGCTTTGAGCTTTCACCTCAACGCTGCGCTATGAAAGACTGATATATTTCGAATAACAGACGTTACTACCGTTGGAACCGTCGTCTTGTGTATCTCCACGCGCACTAGCGACCCTAAAGCGGCCGCAAATGTCAGTCGCCGTCCCCATATAATAAAATTCAACATGTAGAATTGTAGAGAATCCTCTAATGAGCAAAGGACTATTTTTTTATGAGATAAAAGAAAAAAAACACGAAAGGTGAAATAAACTTTTTGGATATATAGTTCTTCCTTTTGAATGTTTTACAAAATTGAAAAATTATTTTTCAAACAAATAAAAGTAGGTATCGGGATGAGTGATCAGAAAAATATTAGTTTCTTTTGTCACGTAAATGTATAAAGGTTACCATAATATTCGTTAATTCTCGCAAACTTACAACAAATCCGAGCTTAAAGCTACACTGGATGACAAGATTGACTGAGAAGACTGTGTTTGCGGTGTTGCAGGATGCACGCGGTTGGATTGCACTCGGCATTGGCCATCAAGCGTCAGCGAAAGCGTCGGGATGAGCAGCGTCGCGCTCGAGAGCGTCGCTACAGCATTCAGTCAGGGGAAAGCGGCTTGACGTCCCCAAGGGCGTCGACGGGTTCCTTGGACCATCACCCGCGAAACCACAAGAAGACTAATTCCCACCGAGCAGCCGGCCAGAGTATGGTAGACTCAAAAGTCGTTACTTCAATTGGGATGCTTCACATCGGGGTAGTTTTTGTCGTACTGGGAGCCTTCCTATTGGCAAGTGGGCTTCTTCCTGGAGACTTTGCCTCCTGGGGTACCAAAGCCACTGGGGGTTGGTGGAACGAATTAGTAGCTACTGGTCTCTTCGCGGTATTCGTTGGCATCTTCTTGATCATATTAAACCGTGTGATTGCACGAAAGGAGGAAAATGACCTGGAAGAATACGTTCAAAGGCAGCTGACAAGGTCAAGGTCGGGTCATCGTCTTGAAAAAGATCTCGAGACTGGAGGTCTCACAACCAGACACGCGCGCAGGGCGAAACAAATAAAAAGTACTACTTCTTTGGGATCTATTCACACTCAAGATGATGAAAAAAACTCAATATCTTTTCCAAGGAGTCCTCCACCTGCATACTCGCCAACATCACCAACAGTTTCAAACGGGGATCATCAAATTCAGATTCAATCCGCGTTGTTTCTTGAGCAGATTACTGAAGAGGAGGCCATCAGCGACAGGTTTGAAACTTCCACGACGAATAGCATCAGCCCAGGATCTCCCAGCGAAACGAGGGAGCTCATCCAAGCCAACTCGAAACATTGCAGACAGAATGGCACGCACAATCCTAAACTCGAAGCCAACGAATGTCTGCCGCTTTACGTGCACGTCTCTAGGATTTAAATTGATAGGATGTGTGATATAAGTTGGTATCTGCATTTATCTGAGAAAAATTACGTATACCTCAATTCAAGATTCTCTTTTTCTAAATTGCAATGCCATAATATATTCAGATGTCCGGGACGATCTTTAGTCCTTTTTCGTGTAGCTCTGCAACAAATGTCTTCATATGTCACTTCCAGCACCATGTATCTCTGATGCTATTATTAATGTGAGGACGAGATTATACAGAGCAGGATGATCTATTTTTTGTGAGAAGGTTTATACCTTCGTTTGATGAATTTCGATAGGTGCAACTGCCATAATCTTACAAATAAGCTCTTCATTCGCGCGTACTTAGGGTCTAGCATTTGAAATTTTGAACTCCCACCGACCGATGGGAGCTCAACATTTCTGAAAATAAAGTTTATTCGGGGTTACAGAAAACACCCCACTCTTCATTCAGTTATTTTTTTCATCCGGAGAGATTTTTTCATCAAGAAGGTGACTAGAAGAAGTATTATGATTACACAAACCGACGAAACTTGAACCCAAAGACCAGATTAGGTGCGACTTCGAAGGATTTCGATGTCCTAAAAAGGAATCAGCTCAAGATAATGTTGAATCTTGAGAACTTGAATGTTGAGATCTTGAATTCCGCAAATCTTACAAACCTTTAGACACCATGCCCTGTATCAATCGAATAACACAATTATATTCGCTTTCTTCACCTTCGTTACTAATTCAGTGTGAAACTGAAATGTTTATTGTGACATATCTCGGAAAAAAAACTTTTTGGGATGATCTAATTCGGAAATGAAAGATAAAACAAAGTACTGAACGACGGCTTAAGCAGTTTTAAGAAACAAATCGCTGCTCGTGTTGTATTGTTTGAAATGTGGCTGAGAAAGGCCATTTTTCACTTTTGCTTTAGGATATATCGAAATCCTGACGGATAGGAAAAATTTGGACAACGAATTCGCTATGGGGACATAAAAATTCTTCTAGGTCACCTAGTCAAGTCTCTGAGACGGAGAAAGTTAATTTTTGTCAACCCGTGTTATGAGATGAGCTTTTTGGATTCTTATCGAGATACATTCCGAAATTAGTAAAGGGAACACCAGATGAGATCTGATCTTAAAAGGCTGAATACCTCGTCCACGTAAGGCTTTGAGAATTAAGGTTGCTGAAAAGTTTGCAGATGATTAGCTACTGTAAGTGGAAAAATATTACATGGAAAATAAAACATTTGAACGTTTTGCACAATGAGTCGTCAATAAATTACGTAAGAAAGAAAAGAATAAATAGGATGGAGATAAAACTATCATCACTGAAAATCTGGTGAAGATGGCAATGTGACATTTATTCTATTTTTTCCTTATGCATTTTATGGATGGTCCTAGGCATAAATGGCAGATAGAAATATGTTCACAATAATCCATGTAATACTTAGTTACTTACCATATGATCCATACTAGTTTCTTCGGTCTTTTCTCCACAATAATGACAAAAACATTTTTCGCTGAAACTTTAGGAAATGGAAAATACAATAAAAAGATTTACCTAGGCATTGTTCAGCGGAAACTATTTATTATTGTAAGGAAAACCCCCGAAAAACTGATACGGCTCATATGGTAAGTATCTTTGTATCAAAAATAGAGTGAAGCTACGGTGACCTAAATTTGTATTTTGTATAAAATGAAAGAAGCTTGCAATAATTATTTAAAATTTGTAAGTGATTACTTTACATCAAGAAAGTTATAATAAGAGTAACTTCTAAAGGAAAGCCTCCGATGAAGCCACTTTTTTATGTAAGCAGCTAGTAAAATATATAAAGTAAAGTTTTTTATTATTAATTAATGAGTTGTATAAACAGGTTCAGAAGATAAGATTAAATTAGAACTATTAAGATATGTATCTAACCAAAAATTATGATGTAGCGAGGGATATATAACTTCAGAAATCGGTTTACATAGGTTATCCCAATGATTTATAATAGAGAAAAATCGTTTATTTTAATGTAGCAATTATTTATTAAATGATATTTATTTTATATATATATATATATTTTATATATATATATATATATATATATATAAATGTTATTTCTGTCTAGAAAATCTAGACAGTGTTTGAAAACTTTGAAATCGATAATTTATGTTTAGATCCTTTTCGCATAGACAAATTAAACTCTTAAATGCCGTTTGGCGAAGAAAAAAGTGAGTGTCTGATGATTCTAAAAAGTAAAATTGATTTTCAAGAAATGAACTTTCATGAAAGATTAATTTTTTCCAAATGAAATTGAAAGATGTTAATTTATTCTTCAAAACTAGTGACTCATTAAACCCACTTATTGATTCAAAATATACAAAATTTTATTTACAAATGATTTAGTTTATAATTTTTAACCTAAGTACTACTTTACGTTAATACTAGATTTTAGAATTCAAAAAATAATCTTTAGGGGGAAAAAAAATATTTTGATTCAAGTACTTTCAGAATTAGTTCATATGTTTCTCGTTATTGAAATGGTCTGTTTTCCTATTCTTCTGGATTACTATTGACAAAAAAAATATCCAAGGAACGAATCCATTTCAAATCAGGAAGGTTCTACACTTGAAGTCGCAGAATCTCTCGGGGACAAAATATGTTATTTTTAGAGGAAATTAGGTAATACGTATTTTTGCAATTTGTCAAAAAAAAATTTCTACGAAGTTATGCGCATTTGAATTTTTTGCTTTGTTTTTCAAACAAATCTCAATTTATTCTTTAAATTGATATAACTTTCGACCAATTTTTTTTTAATTTGTACTGTCATAGGGAAAGTACCTTGTGAGTTTCATGCGGGCTAAATAACTTTTGTGGCCAGGAGAATTTTTTTTCGTGAAATCGAATTTTCGCATTTTTCTTGCAAACAATAACAGATACGAAAAAATGTGAAAAAATAATTGGCACAGTTAAAAAAGTTCTACAAAAAGTTCCTTTACTCACGTATGGTATCTTGTACCATTTCCGAGAAAAATACAAAAATTTAATCTTCATAAAGAAAAAAATTCTTTTGACTAAAAAACAATTTTAGCCCGCATAAAACTTATAGAATATCTTTGCAATATAAATAAGAATTTGTGAAGAATATTTCTCTTTCACAGAAATTGCCCATATGTTTCTAGTCCTTCAACATTTTTTTCAAATTTTATACATATATAAATTAACAATTGAAATTCGAAAATGTCTTTATTCATTGTTTTCTATCCTTCGAGGTACCTGTACAAGAATTTTCAGAGGGGGAATTTCCTGATTTTGAAACTGTGCACAGAAAAGCAATTTATAATATAGTGAATAACAGATTTTTACAGATAAAAGAATTGGCTGCCCTGCTGCAACTGTAGTTTCCGAAAGAAATATTGAATTTTGTTATTTTTCTCGGAAATGGTACAATATATCATAAATGAGTAAAGGAACTTTTTGTAGAACTTTTTCAACTGTGCCAATTATTTTCTTCACATTTTTTCGTATCTGTTATTGGTTGCAAGAAAAATTCGAAAATTCGATTTCATGAAAAAAAATTCTCCTGGCCGCAGAAGTTATTAAGCCCGCATAAAACTCATAAGGTATTTTCCTTATGACAGTACAAATTTAAAAAAATGGCAAAAAATATAAATGTTGGTTTTTTGAGAAAATCGACTTTTAATATTTTCAGAAAAACCACCGCCATTTTGTCAATTTTTAACATTTTCTTTACTTTCTCACGGATTTTGAAAGAAGGCAATAAACTCTACTAGAATCTGAAAAGAAAATTTGAATATCTCATTTGGGTCAAAAGTGATATAAATATAAAGAAAAAAGTGGGATTTTTTTTTTAAGAGAGCAAAAAGTTAAAATACGCATAACATCGTAAATTTTTTTTTTCACAAATCGCGAAAATACGTATTACCTAATTTCCTCTAAAAAACAACATATTTTGTCCCCGAGAGATTCTCCGACTTCAAGTGTAGAACCTGCCTGATTTGGAATGGATTCGGCCTAAACGGGAATTGTATTTTTCTGTGGAAATCTCATAGTATAATAATCTTAACTTTTTGACCATGGCCTTTCAGTTTTGAATACACGTATCCCTCGTATTACAAAATTTTTCTGAATAGGTTACGCAAAGATTCTTTTCATGAAAAAAAAAGATTGAAGTTACTATAATGTGCATCAAAAAATGTTTTTAGTTTGAAGATTATGAGCTGAATATTGCTTGTGATAATTGGAATTAGATGTTAGATGGTCACTACAATCACTATAATTACTATATTCCATCGTGACTATCATATTGCTTTTATTCTGCTCTGTGGTTTTAATAAATTCTCTTAGATCAACGATACTAGGAAACTTTACATAGCTTGAACATTGTGCCTTCATCTTAATGAATCGTTATTGCGATGGGAGCGAAAATCTGCCGTCCAAGGTAAAAAGATACATAAGTGACTTTGCGGCTTAGGGTTATTCTCTTAAACTTGGCAATGGAAAAGTCGACCTAAGCGACATTGTCACTTATGTATCTTTTTACTTTGGACGTCAGAAATGTGATGGGCAAAAACTATACATACATAACTGCATAATTAAAAATAGAAGTGAGTAAGGTTGAACTAGGTAAAACGCCCAGTCTTCGCCAGCCTAAGCTATTTGGTCAACTTTTGACAATTTTATAACATTTTAGACAGGTTGAGGTTAAAAAATAAAAAATAATTTTGGTATTAACAGTAAAATAAAAAATTTGTTTCTTTTAGTTTAAGATTAAAGCATGATTTTTCCTGTCATCACCTCAAAAAAAGAGATTTATTTTATCTCATAGGAGATAAATCCTAAAGTCAACCTATAAATTTCATTTTACATTTTTAAAAAGATGTTTGAATGCCATGTGGCAATAATTCCACACAAAATCGCAATCATGCTTTTTTCTAATTTAGCTTGACACAAGGCATTTAACCATCTCAATCAAATTGTAAAATGAAAATGTATAGTCTTACTTTAGGATGCTGACATTTTTACATAAATCAAAAAAAATTTTCAATTTCACTTTTAGCTACAAAGATTCTCATCAGCACTATTTAATATATCATTTTTTTACCAAAAATCTTCATGAATAACAATGAGCGCTCTACGATGACATTTCTTCTAATTGTCACATACTATTAATAAGAATTGCGCCTTAAAAAGGACTCTGATCCGAGTCGGAACATGTTGGTGATAATTCAATAAAGACATAAGAAAAACCGGCAAAGGCTGGTCTTATATTTAAAAATAATTTAATCTTAATCCGGCAAATCTTAATATGTAAAGTTACTGGAAAAATAATAACAGGTTTTTTATTATGTTTTTTTGAAATTCTATCCGTGGAAATGAGCGTTTTGTAAACTTTTAGATAGCACTTTCAACCTTTTTATTAGTATCTTTAAAAACTCCACTTCTCTGATTGCCCAGTTCTGTATGGCGATCCCTGATCAACATTGCTGTTGTCGAAGCCCAATTAGTACCTAACCACTAAATA
Source organism: Andricus quercusramuli (assembly GCA_932178445.1). Lineage (NCBI taxonomy): Eukaryota > Metazoa > Arthropoda > Insecta > Hymenoptera > Cynipidae > Andricus > Andricus quercusramuli. The sequence continues at coordinate 11,974 of CAKNXH010062186.1, forward strand.
GTAAAACAGGTTCTAAAACTTTATTTTAAAGATTGTATTTTTAGGGTCGGTCTACAATAAGAGTCGTAAACGTCGACGTTTAAATGTACATGTGTATCTGACGCCACACGCACGTTGTAAACAACGGTCACAGCGAGAAAACAAAATATGCGAAACGGCAAAACTGCTCCGATAGTTGACCACAACGTGCGTATGACGTCAAATACGCATATACGTTCGAACGTCGTGAATCTAATTTTCATGGTTCTAGGACCTGATCACTATAAATGTACGATTTTATTTTCATTTCTATGTTATGTAATTTAAGAATGAACCATGAAGTTATAATAAGGAGACCGATCTCCGTGCATGCATTCTGACTGCGATAATTGCACCTTTATTGCCAAGCTCAGGCATTTCGAGCCACCACTCTAGAATATTAGCGCATGCGCACTGTGATCTTTCATCTCGTCTTCTCCCGCGAGAAGCGTGCGAGTGAGTACCAGTGTTGCCATGACAACCACACACGTGCATGACAACAAACATAGCAATTGTGAAATAAGGTTATATCAGTTTTTTAAAGCTTGGTAAAAGTTTTTGCAAATATATGCACATCTACACATTTTATATCATTTAATGATTACAAATAAATCTGTATTACTTACCCATAGTTTTCAGGTCAAAATTTTGTTGACTTATTTCTGTACAAAAGCACATAAATAAATAAGCACATATATTGACAATTTTGGCACTATTCACGGGATCATAACCTCAGTTTTCAGTTGTCATTGAACGCGGCACTCGCATATTAATTCTCGCGGGAGAAAAAGAGATAGTAAGTCTCAGTGCGCATGCGCGACTAGTCTAGAGTGATGGCTCATAACGTCTGAGCTTGGCAATAAAGGCTCAGTTACCGCAGTCAAAACTCGAAAGTCCAAACGCTATATAACAGCATGATGGGTCTCCTTCACTGATATATATAATACACTGGATGCAGGATTCAATGGAAAACGTGTGTGCCTACTTGAAGGCCTCGGAGCCACCATTTATCAGGGTTGTTTTGGTTCGGGATCATTCGGGACGGATCGGAATATGCGGGAGATTCAAATTTAATATGGAAGAGAATTCAGAAATATTAATAAAATCATGTAAAATTTAGTTTATTATCAATAAGCGGATTGACTAAAACTAGGAAACTAAACAAAACTTAATAAAAAGTAATTAAATAAATAAAAATAATCAAACAGTACAAAAAAAGAAAAGTCGATGGTATATTAAATTGGTGGAATACACATTTTGCAAACTCGTGGTTTAGAATATTGATTTTTTTTCTCTTGAAAGTTATAATGAAACTTTGAAGTTTTTACAAGTCAACAATATAATAATTGTGATATCCTAAAAATCGGTATACGTTAGAATTGTCAAACACTTAATGGAACCATTAAGATCTACCAATTTGTACAAAATAATTTTTCTGTGGATTAAAAAAGTGGTGTGAAATTGTAAATATATGACTGATGTATATTATAATTATAAAATTAATTTAAATTATAATATAAATAATAATAATTAAAAAGAGCAAAAGGAATAAAACTCTTGTGGCACATGCGTAAGTGAAATAATTAGTCATATTAATATTATGCCAATAATATTATGCAATTCACGAATACGAACTTTGAATTAATGTTCAATAAAAGTGAACATAGAAAAAAGTATGAGGTATAAATATATAAGATAGAAATATATATTGTAAAAAAACATCACGTGCGTCCTAAACTACGACCCAAGACAGATTTATGTTTAAACATCTTCGGTAAACGTTAACTGAAATCGAAATCTTACACAAAGCAAATAATAACTCACGCGCATGTAGGAGTATAAAAATTAATTTCTCTTATATGTAATGTCGTGCAAAAGTTTCTGGACATCTATTTTCCAATAGTTTGAACAACCACTCTAGTTTTAATAATAATAAATTGTAGATTTTCTCTTAATTATTGCATAAAAGGTGATAGAAGTATTCGTTTTATGGGCATAAATGAAAGCCAGTATATGTTAATTTTATTAGAAGTTGTTTGAAAAAACGTCAAACGAAAATTCTAGAAAGATCTTATCAAGTCACTTAAATAATTAATAAAATAATAATAAAATAAATAATCTAACAAAATCCTATTGCTTTCAATTGAAGACCATTAGGCGTATAATTTTATCAGATTTCGTGTAGTAATGGGAAGTAAATTTAGAGTTGAATATTTTTAAAACTAGAGTGCTTTTATAAAGTATTGAAAAATATAGGTCTAGAAACTTTTGCATAGTAGTGTATTACATTCTCTTATAAACTATCCAATGTATGTATATTCTATTTCTGTAAGATTAAAATCTATCACTTATATCCCGGAAACAATAATTTCCCACGATTTTAAGAAAAATATAATTCTTAAATAAATAATAATTGTTTCAGTAATTATAAATTATTCACAAAATACTTGGAAACTGGTCCCTCGACAATTAAAAATGATACTTGTTAATAAAATCCAAAGAATACCGGTTTAGTATGGATTTAATAGGAAACTGCTATTTTGCAGTTTTTGGGTCACTTTCCAAAATAACAATGGCTCGAAAGGGGTGGGGAGTCAAAATTAAAACTTACTGGGTGTAAATTATTATTTGAACATGCGTTAAGAGGTTTTAATACTTTAATTCACAAAAAGTTTATAACAAGTAGCTCTTTCTTCCATTTTTTTTTTTTTTTTTTTTTTGAAAATCAAGCTTTTCCCATTTAAAGCCCCATGTTAATTTCAAAGGCTCGGGGCACGGGTTAACTTTGACAAAAAAATAGAACAAGAAAAATGTTTAGTTAAACTGTAAATATAAATTAATTATCTATTTTTAAAATTGAATCATAGTCCGACTCGTAACAATATAATAATAATAAAATTGACTTTATAAGCCGATTATGAATCTTTTCATAATTAAATAATTTATAGATTTTTACGTTAAAAATTGAACTATTTTATTTCGAAAGCCTTGGTAATTAATGAAATGTTTGCATCCGATTGAAACCTCAACATCTTTTTTCATTTTTCAAAAACATTGTGATTAATATATTCATAATTAAATGCTTTTATTCAATTTCAAATCCTATTCAAATATTATTGCATTCTAAAATACTCCATTTTTTAAGCATTCAATTTGAAAATTTGTATTTGAAAAATGTTTGTTTCAATATTTAACAATATTTGACTGTTCATTTACGATAAGAAATTATAAATCAAACATTGGAGAATAAACTAAATAAAATTGAATTATTTAAAATAAAACAAACCTCGAATCGTTCGAATTTCAAGGTGCTGAATATAAACTTTAAAATGTGCATTGTTTCATTTTTTATAATTTTTAATTTGTAAATGACATTTTTCAATTTATATTTCTCAAGAAAAAACTTATAATCACTAAATTGTACTGCTTTTAAGTTCAAATAGTTTGAAAATGATATAATTTTGAACACTTACAAATTTCTTTGAAAGAACTCTGTACACGCTTTGAGGTTCGCTACATATGTTATAATAAATTGAACATAAGAAAGTAAAAATGAAATATTGAAAAATAAACAGATTGAAATGGAATTATTTAAAATAATATAAGCCTCGAATCATTAAAATTCCAGAGTGCTGAATGCAAACTTAAAAATTTTCGTTTTTTTTAATTTTTAATTTACAAGTGACATTTTTGTATTTGAACGTCTCAATAACAATGTAAAATCCTTTCATTGTAGTGTTTCAACCTAAAATTGTTTAAAAATTATATAATTTTGAACATTCAAAAAATTTATTGATTCATTTTTCAAACTATTTTATTTCCTAAAACGCATTCTCTCCTTTGCCTGCTTAGTCAAGCTTTATTTATAAAATACCAATGCGGACCGATATCAGTTCTCTGAAAGAACATATTGTGTCGCAATTATGTTACGCATCTACATTTAGAATTAGGCGAATTATATTTCATGAAGAAGAATATTAAAAATTGAAATTTTATTATGAAAAATCCATTATTATGACACTTATCATTATTATTACACATCTAAGTACTCAAAACTTATTAGAAAAATATTGAAAATTGTTTCTTTTTTTCAAATTAGACACAGAATATTTTCCTCCTGTTTGTAAATAATTTACAATTGTTCAAACCATTATTATTCGTTTGACACTAGTGACACTATTGACATAACCTATGAATGTGTATTTCGCTAATTTAAAATACCATCGACTTTCTTTTTTTTTGTACTGTTCGATTATTTTTATTTATGTAATTACTTTTTATTAAGTTTTACATGATTTTATTACTATTTTTGAGTTCTCTTCCAAATGAAATTTGAATCTCCCGCATATTCCGATCTGTCCCGAATGATCCCGAACCAAAACAACCCTGATAAATGGCGGCTCCGAGGCCTTCAAGTAGGCACAGATCGTTCCATTGAATCCTGCATCCAGTGTATTATATATATCAGTGGTCTCATTATTACTCCGCAGAATGAACTTTGGAAATATAGTCCTGGTAGGTGCCGCAACAGCGCATGATTTCTCAATGAGCGGGCCATATTGCCTAGATTTGTTTCCACATTTTAACACGGACCTTCACTTCCATGTTTCCTCACTCATTCATAAAAATAGAAATTAGGTGATATAAAAATTATCCTTCTAAATCTGAATAAATGAACAGTGCGGCACTAATTTATTTCAGTCTACTAATAATTAGCTATATTTATCTATTTCTTTTAGTTATTTTAAATTTTTCACTATAGTTCAATAAACAATGACTAAAATTAATCAAAAATGTTTCATAAAAAGAAAATTGGTGGCTTACCTTTAACTACACTGTTGAACGCCGTTCTAATAAAACCGCTCAATTCAGTATTGTTTTGAGTTGAAATAAAAATGACACAAAAAATAAATTAGGGGTCAATGAAAATCATTATTGTTTGAAATGATATGCAACAAAATTCACACCGATGGTTTCCTGTGTAGTTCGGATTTGGAGAAATGACGAATGGTAATTCGGCATAATAAAAACTTGGGCAAATGGCTGTTCGAAAAATAAAAATTGTCATGAGCTTCGCCAAAAATTTGTACATAAAAGAAACAATCTTGTCATGATATCTGTGACACTGTAGAAAAAGTTTAATCAACTGTTACACTTATGGCAAACCTACAGAAATTTACAAAATTTAATAAGAGAATGTTTTTCTGACTTATTTAACCATATTCCTACATGTTGCTCATTTAATTTTCAATGCTTTCACTTCTTAAAATAATTTTGTATTACACCTCCGCAAAAAAGTTGATGTATTGTGGCTGGTATTGAGGCACAGAAAGTGGCCAATTTTAAGGCGGTACACTTACAGCGTAAAAAGTAGGGGAATCTTGAAAAAAGACTGAAGATTGATGGAGGTGGATTTTGCTAAAGTGAATTTAGATTGACTGAATGAAATTTGAGTAGGCTGCAGTGATTTAGCCTGGGCTTGCCATCTAGCAGCAGAAAGAGGCAGTAACGAGCCACTAAAAAGTAAAGTAGGTTCTGAAACTAGGGCTGGGCGGTTATGGGAATACAGAACCGGTTGTCGGTTATTGAGAAAACCGGTTTTTTAACCAGTTAGCCGGGTTTTTAAAATAAACCGGGTTTTTCTCAATAACCGGTTATTTCTTTACAACCGGTTTTTTACAATAACCGGTTTTTTAGAGTAATCGGTTTTTTACAATAACCGGCTTTTCCTAATAACCGGTTTTTCATAATGACCGGTTTTCTCAATAACAGATAACCGGTCATGAATTCTCATACCGCGCAGCCCTGAAAAAAAAAAAAAAAAAAAAGAACCGACTTTATCCGCTACCCTACCAGACTAACAAGATGTGCCGTATAAGTCAGGTGAGAGGCTGACGACAGGCAACCGGACGTAACTGCCTGTTTTTATTTTCCAAAACCGGTGATTTTTTATAAGCCGGTTGTTTTCAAAATAACCGGTTTTATTGAAAACCCGGTTATTTTGAAACACCGGTTGTATTGGAAAACCGGTTATTTTGAAAAACCGGTTATTTTCAAAAACCGGTTATTTTGAAAAACCGGTTATTTTCGAAAACCGGTTATTTTAAAAAACCGGTTATTTTTAAAATCAGGTTATTTTTAGAAACCGGTTAACCGGTTATTTTAAAAAGACATAACCGGCCAGCAGGTTTTAAAAAAAACCGGTTGTCATAACCGGTTAACCGGAAAACTGCCCAGCCCTATCTGAAACGTTATTTCAAAGATCTTTCACAAAGATAAATTGATTTTCAATGTAGAATACCATCCTCTTCAATAATAAACATGTATTTCCTTACTTATTTGCGAAAATTTTAGATCAGTTTTTTATACATATTATGGCGTGATAATTCTATGATTTTTCTGCAATATCTTCTATACTATGTTAAAAATAGTATAGAAATTTAATTTTATAGCATTTGAAGAGATTTATTCTTTATTTTTCCAAAACATCTGACAATTGGAGATCACTGGCGTCTTATTGGAGATGACTGGCTGTTTTACCTTCAACTGTATATAATTATTTCCAGAAGACTATATTCGGAGGCCTTCCTCTAAAGAACTAATTTAAACTAAAATTCGATCGCAAATATTATCAATACATTCCAGTATTTTCTGGGAGAATCATTATAAATATTTTTTTTCTAAACAATTTGAATCATTTATATATATATATATATATATATATATATATATGTATGTATGTATGTATATAACTGTAAAATTAAATTCTCCTAGAATTCTTATATTTCATAAGTAACTATCACATTTCCTATGCATATTGAAAATATTACCTGATATTTAAAATATCTTGATCATAAGCGAACTCTACGTAATCTTCTTATGTACCTCCATATATAAACTACGGCCAGATTACATAAACTTGTAATTTCGAATATATTGAAAGGTATCATGTAACCGAGAAACTTTTCTAGAGCTCTAAATCTTAAATATAAGCGTATAAATTCTATTTGTTTACTGTTAACCCGAGTAAAAAAATTTTGGTATGGGATTGATCTAGGAAAACATCTGTGAAATCGTATGAGAGTGATCTCTCGGATAGTTTAGTAAAAGTATGGCATTTGAGACGATCTCATACTTCATGTATGTTGGAATGAAGTATAGTGGCTGTATGGCTCAAATATAGCTAAAGTATAACAATGTATATTCGAAATATAGGGGAAGTATTTTTAAAGAATATCTGACAAGTATAGCTGCAGTATAACTGAAGTGTAGATAAAGTATAGAGGATGTTCAGTCAAAGTATGGCTGAAGTATACCTTTCAAGTATAGCTCAAGTATGTAGATTATGTCTAAAGTATAGGAACAGTATGGCTATAGCAGGTATAGCCGTATTATAACTGATGGAAGATAATCAGTTATCTGACATACATGAAAATAGAGATCCAGAATCTTGATTCTCACAGTTTCAAAGAATAGTGTTTGTAAATTTTTAAATAAGCGAAATTCAAATAAGTAAAATGCTAATTGTAAAATGAATTGTTTAAAATTATGAAATTGAACACTGAACATTTCACCTAAGTAACAATTTTATTAAACCTTTTTATGCTATTAATATTGTGTTTAGGAATCAAGATACTGGATCTCTTACCAATATATATGAGATAAGAGTCATATTAGTAGTCCATTGTATATCCGTTGTATATTGTATGTCCTCACGAACAATATTCAAAACATATTTGTCTCACGAAATTACTTGAATCGCGAACCTTCTAACTTTTTGGACGAGCTGTCATTTATGATACATTATGTTTTATCACGTTGCTAGGGTATCTTGAAGAACAAAAGAGTGCAATTTTATGCCTAATACTTTTGCCATAATTAGGTATAAATCAAGTATAATCTTTACTTCAGTTATACTTAAGTATAGATGAAGTATATCCCATACTTCAGCTATACTGCATCCATAATTGAGCTATACTTTAGATATACTTTACATATACTTTATCTATACTATTTCAATATACTAGAAGTATGGGATCGTCTCATTCATCATACATTTTTTTACTTTGGAAAGTCAATGATTGATCACTCCCGTACTTATGATTTTTACTCGGGAAGGTACCAGAAAAAAAAAGGTTTCCAGAAGTGATAGACCAATATCGAAAGTAAATCGCGTTCTGCTCAAACGCTTTTATGGAAGAGATGGAAGTTTGACCTTTTCGCTGTAACGAGAAGCAATCAAGGACCAATACTAATTAGCTTACGAATGATAATTGAACATTTCGCATTTACAAAATTTGTTTAGCAAATGATTGTATCTCGAGAGCCATTTCATATGAAATTATGATATAAAAAGCCACTTTTTGAAACAGCGTATAAAATAGTATATTATGCACCTAGGGGGAGAAAAAGTGCCTCTCCCCCTTGACGCATACGATATTTTTTATAACAAATGGATGATTTCAGGCATTTCTCGAAATACAGTCATGATTTCAGTCCATATTAGATTTTGTGTAATAAAGCATGAAATTAATATTAATCTAATCTATGGCAATTGTAGAGGTGATTTATGGTAACTTATTATAGATTACCCAAAATTCATTTTTGAAAATTTCCATAAATTACCGGAAATTTATGAAAAATGTCGGTAATTTATGGTAATTTTACAGGTGAATATGGTAACTTACCCAAAATTCATTTTCAAACATTTCCATAAATTTCCGGAAATTTATGAAAAATTTCCATAAACTTCCGGAAATTTATGAGCATTTTTGGTAACTTATGGTAATTTTACAGGTGAATATGGTAGCTTACCATGGAACACCCAAAATTCATTTTTAAAAATTTCCATAAATTTCCGGAAATTTATAAAAAATGTCGGTCATTTATGGTAATTTTACAGGTGAATATGGTAACTTACCCAAAATTCATTTTGAAAAATTTCCATAAATTTCCCGAAATTTATGAAACATTTCGGTAATTTATGGTAATTTTACAGGTAAATATGGTAACTTATCATGGAATACCCAAAATTCATTTTTAGAAATGTCCATAAATTTCCGGAAATTTATGAAAAATTCCGGTAATTTATGGTAATTTTACAGGTAAATATGGTAACTTAACATGGAATACGCAAAATTCATTTTTACAATTTTCCATCAATTTCCGGAAATTTATGGAAACTATCGGTAATTTATGGTAATTTTACAGGTATATATGGTAACTTTCCATAAATAACCGCAAAATTCTATTAACTACAAACAAAATTTCCTCTCAGTTTTTACCGTGAGTGGGCGGATAATCATAAAATGCAAGCTCATAGATGCATAATCTTCATTATTCATCTCTGACGTCACTTTTCAGTCCCTAGGGAGTAAAAAGTACTTTTTACTCCCTAGGGAGTAAATAGTAGAGCTTTAGCCCCGCTTCATAGGCGTCGAAAAGGGCTGAAATCATGCATGTGTTATAAAAAATAATTTAACAAATGTTTTAATAAGCTCGGTTTTTCATAGCTACATTATGTATGGGTGAATCTCCATATAGCGCACAATTAAATGATACTGGTGTTTGAAAAAACGGGTTTCACTTCTAGGCATGAATATACTATAAAAGAATCATTTCCATGCCTATTAATAACATCCACTAATCACTGTTTATCTTAATATTATAGTTTTTCTTTAAATTAAGTGCAAACAATAAAAACGACATTGGCTGGACTGCCTCTGTTACACACATTGGGATTGATAGATTTGAATTTAATTTGTTGCTCAAACTGCAAATTACCTAATCTAATGCTGCAATTTCACGTCATGAACTGATGACCAGCAGCGAATTTGAACAAGGCATTAAATAATCGTTATTGGCTGGACTGGTAATATTCACAATAAATTCTTTAATGAATAAAATAAATAAAAATAATAATAAAATAAATAACAAACAATAAAAAGAACACGAAAGTGTTAAGCAAGGGGATACTAACGTGAGAACTATCAGTAATGTTAACCGACGGGATTAGCAGCGTGGTGAATTTCGATTCGGTAGAGTCGCGGGGCTAACCCATTTCGAGCGCGGATAGCACTCGGATGAGTGACCATCTGTGACGCGACGTACGACCACGTTGTGTATTCGCTACGTTTCAATTAATGTCGAGCGTGAGGTTTGACGCCGAGAATGATTGTGTACATTCGACGGCACGACACATCGAATGTCTATCGTCAAACTCGACAATCGGAAAACCGGCTAAAATTGGGAGATGGTGTTTTGCAGCTTTCCTGTCCTCTGGCCAAACGTCCAGACAAATTCGAGTATTTCTAATCAAGTCGGATGCAGCCGCGAGTTATCTATGGTTGTGATTAAATTCATACAGTGTTTCTAAGCCGACCTTAGTAAAGACAAATTTTCACAGGTCCATACCCAGTGAAGTGGAGTCGTCTGGCGGTATGTCCTCATGTTAAAGGCCTTGAATGTTACTTTAGCAGTTAGGAGGTTCCGTGTAGCCTCGGTTCCACCAAGATTATGAAATAAGAGCATAGTACAATAGGTTACACCGCAGTGCTACTGGACTTGAATTAACCAGCCTCGATTTCAGTTGGGAGTGGCAATAGGACCGAACCGAGGCGACGACCAGGCGATGGCCCCGGACAAATGTGAGAACACCGTTTGGTCGGACCAATTCAGAAGGGACATCCTCACCTGTTGGCAAAGAAGCTCACCTTCGCGAATGAATTTTGGGTCAATATGCACCCGGAATATGCTCATGAAACGCCTCAGTATTTGAGAGATCAGGTATCCTTTTTGCGCAAAGATGGATATGGAGCTCTTTATCTAGATGAGCAACATCCTCCAGCGAACATGCCACCCGTTCCAGTAAGACCACCTTTGCAGATAACCGATAATGCCAACATGAGAAGTTGGAGAACAAAAATCTACCAAAAAGTCTTTCTCAGGATGGACAAATTAGCTGAAGCTAATACTGCTCTCCCCGATTTGCTCCCCATAGATTTTAATGTCTAGACACTGTGTTGCGTAGTTTACGAAGAGGTGATCTCCCTGCTTAGCGACAATAGAAGTAACGATACTTCAGTACGCCTGAGCAAGAGTAAGTGTAAAATGATGACCATCAAGCAGCACTGGACGCAAAAAATGAGATCTCTTTCAACGGCGAAAGAGCGCCTTGAACGGAGAATAATGTGGATACAAGAAAATTCCACCTATTCTACTCATCCTTCCCGTCTGTTCAATAAAACGTCATGTGCCGTTGAAAATCCACCTGGTCGAGAAGAGATTCAAGTTTTTTGAGAGCAAGTATATGGAGATACCTATCAGCTAAATGAAGACGCTTCAGATGTATCACTCTTTTGTAACTTTTGCCAAAGGAAAATGTTACAAGGTCCAGAGGAAGAATGTTCACTAATTGCTGCCAAAGAAGTGAAGAAAGTTATGGCTAGAACTAAGAACTTTTCAGCGCCAGGGCCAGACAAAATCAAAAAATTTTAGTGGAAGGAGTTCACTTCTATGCACCAACATCTAGCTTGTATAATCGCTACTTTATTAAACGGAGAACAACCCATCCCGGAGTGACTAGTGGAAGGACGCACTGTACTGATCCCTAAGACTGGAGATTTGTCAAGTCCAAAGAACTACAGTGCAATAGTTGAACAACGTGGATGCAAGAGAGGGCTGGCAGGCTGCCGGAAGAACCTGTTAATAGACAGGTTTATTACTCAGGACTCGATCAGGTATCGACGCAATCTGTCTATGGCTTGGATTGGCTACCATAAGGCATTCGATAACACGAAACATAAGCTACTTATCAAGCTCCAAGAGTGCCTCGAGGTGCATCCAAAAATAGTGAGATGCCTAAAAGAGCTTATGCTCTTGTGGCGGACAAGATTTGTCATGACATCTGACAGAAGAGAAGTGACTACCAGCTACACCTTAAACTATTTGCTTCCTCAAAAGAGGACCTTAATATCCTTGTGGCGGCGGTAAATAATATGCACTCTTAAGCGATTGGCACGAGCTTCGGACTGGACAAGTGTGCCTGCTTCCAGCTACACCAAGGAAGACTAGAAACTACATCATCGCTTGACGATCAGGATGTTCAATTCATAGGCGGAAATACGATTCAACATCTTGGTAATGGGGAAACATATACATATCTTGGAATATCACAAGCGGAAACCCAGAATGTGCGCGTGTAAAAAACGGCCCTAAAAAAAAGGTATCGCCAATTTCTCCGAAAAAACTAGGCTTCCGAATTATCTGGGAAAAACAAAATTCACGCAATCAATATGCTAGCCATTCCTATACTGCTCTACATATTTGGTGCAGTAAAATGGAACGTCGATGAGTTGAAGCAACTGGACCGAAGCACATGCAAGATGATGACAATCAATCTCAGTCATCATCCTAGATCTTCCGTTCCTCCAATATACCTTCCTCGAGATAAAGGGGGTAGAGGCTTGCTAAGCTTGGAGTGTCTTCATCGCAGAACGGTTCTGGCTACAGCCTGCTCAGTTATATTCTATCATTTGACTCGTACATCAACATGAAGTCGTCAATGCTGCGGCGTTTCTCTACCGTGCCCCAGAAGAGCTTGGCCTCCCATTTGATTTCAGCGACACTGTACATGACCTAGCATCACTAACACCTTTGTTGCTCAATAGTCGTATACAGAAAGCGGAATATTCGCTTCTACTAAGAGAAAATGCTGACAAGCTTTTTTATGGGCAATTCTATGGCATTATACGTAGAGAAGAGCTATCGATGAGTCTGCCCAACAGTTTACTTCAGTCTGCTGGATTGAGATCGGAGATTGAGGGATTTCTTTTTGCCTGTGAAAACGGCGTTATAGACACCTTAGTTTACAGCTAGTGAATAATGAATATACCTGTAGGCGATACCAACTGCCGAGCGTGCAAGCAATAAGAGCCAGAAACACTTGAACATGTTCTCAGTGGATGCCCAAAGTATGCATGCTACGGGTACATAGAGAGACACAATGCAGCTCTAAAAGTGTTATATTACTATTTACAAAAGATATTAAGGTTGTCGACTAGCAAGGTTAAATGTAAGTTGTCGATGTAGTGACGGTTTTCGATCTACTAGTCCCAGTGCCAGTCTTTCCAGTAGGCTAAGGTAGGCTATAGCCTAGGGGCGCGTCATTGTGGGGGGAGGGGGGCGAAAGATTTCGGGCAAGTTGTTTCCAGGAGCGCCAGTTATGAATTTAAACACAGCAGCATTTGAACCAATCGCATGTCAGGTAAAATGTCCCTCGCAAATTGCATGCCACTTTAGATTGTTAATCCCGAAACAGACGATCATAAATCGGCTTCACGGAATTACCAATGTAAGGTCGTCCTAATTTCTGTACAACCTATTTCCCTATAAACGGCAACATTTCTTTCAGTACCGCCCTTAATGACCTCCTTTCATGAAAGTTACTACCTTCAATGTTGTCTTTCTCTTACTCCCTCATACTTTTCCTACTCTTGTCTTTTGGAGATTTTTGATTCCAACAAGGAATCAGTCACTCTTCAACTGTCGTGCTGAGTGTATCCTTGCTCGGAGAATAAATTATTCCATTATCCGAAAGTGCAATTTTATTTTTCGACTTACCCAATCCCCAAAAAAATATTTAATTATTTTTTTGGTTTTCTAAGTTAGTGAATGTGTGTAGAGTGAATTCCTGTACAAGTACACCTTGCACAGGCCAAACAATGTTCAGTAAACTTAGTGGTGCTCAGTATAGAAAAAAAACTAAAGAAAAAAGTGAAAAGGATGTGAATTTTCTTAAGAAAGTGCCCAAGTTACATACTTTTTTTCCAAAGATTTTGAAAGAATTGTCTTGTGAAGATAACCCTGATGAAACTGGTCCATACCATAAGATAATGATAAAAAAATTGAAAAAGGATGGAGTAGGGGGGGGGGGGCGTTGTGAAATAATTGCCTAGGGGCGCAAATTTCCTAAGACCGGCCCTGACTAGTCCGGTAGTTTGTTATAAAAACTCTATTTGAATACGAGCTTTCGCCTGGCGACGCCAGGCCTCATCAGGAATACATGATTAGAAGAAACGTCTAACAGTGAGATACACGGAATTGAAAAAGTTTATGACGACATGGATGTTGACAATTACGAAAAAATCCGTTATTAGTGGATACTTTTTATAAGGAAAGAATAAATAATACAGAACAGTATTGGGCAGCGCAGATAGTTTTTATAAAAAACTAAAGGAATACTAGATCGAAAACCGTCACTACATCGACAACCTACACGTTATATTACTATGTTAGGCACTTCCATGGTGTAGATGTATTGCCCGGCTTGCTATACGCCCAGGGGGAACTCGGGTCCGGTTCGGAGAATTATCAGTGTAAGAACTACTGAAATTTCTCATTCTGCACCACTCAACATACCAGTGCTACAAAGCCTGATATTGTCCTTCAAGATTTGAAGACGAAGATCATTTACGTGATTGAATTCTGGGCACCAGCCAGCCGATGGTAATATCACGGCAAAGGAGAAAGAAAAACAGGCTAAATATCAAGCACCTCTTTTCGAGCTTAGCAGGCTGTACCAGGGCTATAAAGTCCATCTTGTAGTTCTCATAATCGGCAGCGTTGGAGTTATGAAAGCTTCATTTTTCAGCCAACTCAACAAGATTACGGCTTGCCAGCGTCAGGCCCAGTCTATCGCGAACTGGGTGCAAAGGCTCTAAACAAGTATCCAGAGGTGAAAGCTTCACCTCCAACTGTCCCGTCTTCCACGTAAGGTCATCCGCAGCTATAGACCGGACTCCAAGGAACAGTGTTGTGCGATGTCATCTCGCGTTTATTTCCAGGACAGAAAGAGCAGGAGTGGATGACGGACACGTTTCGGTAACGTCGGGATTGGTTGCTTCAAAGAATTATGATCGTAGCTTTCGGAGCCTACAACTTCTCCTAATAATCACCAATGTTTATTTAAGCAGATAAAAATAAAAAACAAATCAGCAATGTTTATACATTGATGATTAATTGAAACAATCACTGGAACATTCACTGAAACATTGCTGGTCAGCAATGTTTCAAATTATTCTTTGATAATTTATAAAATAATATTACTTCTGAAGTCATTGGCTCGACACGTTTCTCCGCTCATTAGTTTAATTCACTTTTGCTGTAATTCGGACTTGCTGATTTAATGTGTACTATGGTTTATACACAAGAACAGTTGTAAAGAGCTTATAAAATATACATTTTTTCATTTCAATTGATATAAATTCCATAAACTTCCGAATTGATTTTTTTTTTCAAATGTCAGCTAGGTTATCATAAATGTCCACATAATTAACTTCAATTTTCCGAAAAATCATTTCGATTTTTATCTGATATTTTGAATTCAGTAATTTCACAGACAAATTTCTTACCGGTGAACCCTAAAAACTTTACAGAGAAAATTTAAATAAAATGTGCTTTCGAATCAATTGTTTTTAAGAGCTTAGAATTCCGATGATAGTCTATAGCTAAATTGGTTAAAATATATAACAAGTGACACCATTTTTTCCAGCCCATCACAGACTTGGATCTCTTGACCTATGATTTAATGAATACGATCCATTTGATCTCATATTGAAAAATTATTCTTAAAAAATGTCGCTACTCAAATTGTGTGCTATGCACAAAATCATCCATATTCCGTAGCTTTGCAGTTTCAATTCAAAGATGGAAAAATTAACGTGGAAGCTAATAATTGCAAGTTCCAGTTTCCATATAAAGAAAGGGAACATTTTTTTACCATGCAGTCTTAACGGTTATTAGTATGTCGTAACTTTAAAATAAATTTTTTCATCAGCCTGAAAAACCTAAACGGCTGTTTTTATCACTTTACATAATTTACACATGGTTTTCGAAAGTCCTATTTCTGTAGTATTCAGGAAATCCTAGATAATAGCTTATCAGTTTCTATTCTTAATGTTCATCACTGTAAACAAAGGAAGGACTATGGTCAATCATCGACATATAGTAATGGACCGATAACCTTGTGGGAAGCACTGAAATTGGCTGTAGAGAGAGAGAAAACATTTGAGGGGAGAAACTGTCTCTTTCTATTCCAGGACTGTGTCAAGTGAAACGGATGTCCCTTTCTCTAAGCAAATTCATTGCAGAAAACCAGGCCTCCATTCTTTTCTCATCATTTAATGGGAACCTAACTATAAAATAACATTGAAATGCATTTAAAAATATTTCTATAATATACCCTAATAGCACGGAACGTTCCTGGAACGTTCTGCGGGCACCTTCGGAACGTTCCCGCAACGTGTAAAATGTCCGCCCTTGGGAACGTTCCAGGAACGTTCCACTGGGACCTGAGGGGAAGCTTCCATTATTGTTGTTTTTAACAACAATTATCTCGTAAACCGTAAGAGATAGGTAAGAATGGATGTCATTTTTGAGTTTTGAGTACCGCATATACTACACTATAATGTGATATCCGTATCATAAATTGACATCGATTTTGACCTATCACTTACGTTTTACGTGATTTTTATTGACGATAATAACAATAACATTTTACACCTCCCTGGAACGTTCCTGGAACGTTCCGAAAGTTCCCGTGGAACGTTCCGTGCTATTAGGGTAAAAACAAAAATTTGTGTTACATAGGTACAATATTTTCATATTTTGAGGTTCAGTTTTTGTTGATACTTTTTTTATTTTACTATTGAATAACTTTACTTACGTATGAAAGCATATACTTGAATAAACATCTCTGTAACGCCCACAAACTGCACAGGCTGCCACCATTTTAAATATTTATACACATTGACTCATAATTAAAAAAACTGTGACAGGCAAATTACAAACAAAACACATAGTGGGGCATTCGCGATACAAAGCACGGTCCTGTGCTTCGTCAAGCTCCACCCATCGAAAATACTCTCGACCAATTAGCTCTATCGAGAAAAAGACAGTTTCACCCTTCAAATGTTTTCTCTCTCTCTCTCTCTAAGGCCAATTTCAGTGCTTCCCACAGGGTTATCGGTCCATTTCTATATGTCGATGTGATCGATATACAGGGAGTCTCAGTCTCAACTGTGCGGACTTATATAGCTGTATAAAAATAAAGAAATAAATCGAAAATTCCTTCTCGAGAAATCAGTTGAAGTTTTAGTTTTTGAGTTATAAAATATTTAGGCTGGACCATTCAGGAGCGCGATATGAATAGACGTGCGTACGTGAGCGTACGTTTAGCGACGGGAGCACAGCGGTCACTACACTACGTTGGACTCACGCTCACGTACACACAACTGTTTATACCATGCTCCTCATTGGTCCAGCTTAAATATGTTATAACTCAAGAACTAAAACTCCAACTGATTTTTGGAAAAGGAATTTTCTATTTACTTCTCTTATTTTTATACAGCCGTATAAGTCCGCACACCGCAGGGTCCCACTGAGAGCAACTGCTAGCTAAAAATGACACCGGCTCCCAGTAGAACTGCGGTAAATCACACTTATGGCCACGTCTCATATATATGTATATATATATATATATATATATATATAATATGTATAATATACCCATTTTAATCTATAATCCCAAATATTTTCTAAACTACCCCATCAACAAAAAAAACGGTTGATACAAAAGTTGACCAGGACATAGGGGGCTATTTAACTGTACCATTTATTTTAACCTTGAGATCAATTTTCAAGGTCATTTCACGGTCAACATGATTTTTTTTAATGGATACCCCTTTTTTTGACTGCAGATTTGAATAGAGCGGAAAATTTTACGTCAAAAATGTAATATGGAAATTTTGTTTCTGTGACTTTGAAGAGGTCAAAAAACAAGGTCAAATGCACAAAAACGATCAGATGCCCTTTTTCTGAATTTACGTAGTTTTCTGGGTAAAGCAAGCATTTAAGATGCTTTAAAAAAGTCGATAAAATGTAAAAATGTGAACCACTTCGACCACCTTGTCAGCCACGACCTTCAGGTCAATTGTTAAGGTCATTTAAAGGTCAGGACCATTTTTTAAATAGAAATTAGAAGGTAACATCAAGGTCAATTATTTAAAAAGCGCTTGGAAGTTTTTTTCTTCAATTTACTGGTTTTCTGGGCAATCTCAACGTTGAAGGTGCAACTTTTTTATTTAAAAGAATGACATTGACCTTCATAAACCTGGAAAATACACTTGAAGGTCAATTTAGTCAAGGTCGTCGAAATTTGTGCAACTTATCTTTTACTTGTTGAAGGCACCTTCAACCTTGAGAATGCCCAGAAAACCAGTAAATTAAAAAAAAGCTTCTGAGCGCTTATTAAATAATTGACCTTGATATGACATTCTACAGTTCAAAATAAAAGATGTTGAAATACCAACTCGTACGTACAATTTACCGTTCTTTACGAGTCCACAGTCTAAAATAGGGATTTCTATTTAAAAAATGGTCCTGACCTTTAAATGACCTTAACAATTGACCTGAAGGTCGTGGCTGACAAGGTGGTCGAAGTGGTTCCCATTTTTACATTTTATCGATGTTTTTAAAGCATCTTAAACGCTTGCTTTACCCAGAAAACTACGTAAATTCAGAAAAAGGGCATCTGATCGTTTTTGTGCATTTGACCTTGTTTTTTGACCTCTTCAAAGTCACAGAAACAAAATTTCCATGGTACATTTTTGACGTAAAATTTTCCGCTCTATTGAAATCTGCAGTCAAAAATAGGGATATCCATTTAAAAAATCATCTTGACCTTGAAATGACCTTGAAAATTGATCTCAAGGTCAAAATAAATGGTACAGTTAAATGGCCCCTTATGTCCTGGTCAAATTTTTTATCAACCGTTTTTTATGTTGATGGAGTAGTTTAGAAAATATTTGGGATTATAGATTAAAATGGGTCACACTGTATATGATATATATGAGCCGAAGTAAAGAAAGCAGAGGTTGGAAAATTTCACCAGGAGCTACTCGACAAGCAAATGCACGGAAACTTTCACATGTATGTAGAAAAAGAGTCCTTGTCGAAGGAGCAAACTTTTGCTTTCCTCAAGTCATCAGGGCTCAATTCAGGTACAGAGGGCTTTATTTCCGCATGCCAGGACGGTGTCATCTCCACCTTAGCATACCGTCACCGCATTTGATGTCGAGAAGTTCCCAGTGATAGGTGCAGAGCGTGTCATGCACACGCTGAGTACCTAGAACACATACTATCGGGGTGTCCGACCCACGCAGGAACAACGTATATCTATAGACATAATGCGGCCCTAAGAGTACTTTATTACCACCTTTGTCGCTCTTACGGTGATGGTCGTGACCCTGCCCTGCCGAACGCTCCAAGGGATATAGAGTCAGTTGTCCGAAACGAGAAGTGCCAGATTTTCTGGAACTACGATTTTCGGGCAGCAGTATCCGTTGCGCACTCGAGGCCTAACATTGTTCTCCAAGACTTCGAGAAACGAACTATATTCGTGATCTAATTCTCGGCTCCGTCCGAATACAACATCAATGCAAAGGAGAAAGAAAAAGAGGAGAGGTATCAAGACCTTAAAAGAGAGCTGCAACGACTGTACCCAAAATATTCGGTACGAGTAATTGTCCTTGTGATAGGTGCTCTCGGAGGTGCTAAATTATCACTGGTTCGTAACCTTAAAGCCATACCCGCGTGCCAAAAATATGCCAAGGCACTTGCGAGATGGATGCAGAAAGCTGTCATCCTTGGGTCGCTTCG
>CAKNXH010062187.1:0-37721 GCA_932178445.1 Andricus quercusramuli
CCGTAGCTTAGTGGTCAAGAGCCTCGGACGCGAAATCTGATGACGTGTGTTCGAATCCCACCGGAGCTAGAGAGAATTTTTTTCGCAATCAAAGTATCAAGATTTTCATGAAAATATTGAAACGACCAGTAGACAAAAAACTCTAACATCATAATTAATTAGTAGAATAGTATTGCTAGGTAGATATGGACATGCTTCTGTTTAAGGGTCATGCTTTTTAAACATGAACATCTTATACCGGGTGGCTCTAATTTGATATACCATGGGTGGCTCGAATTTGATATACCAGAAAATCAGAGTTAGACATTATTCAGCTTCCTGAATGTTAAAAAAATGGGTTCATGTATTCATGCACGTATGTGTGTGTATGTCTGTCCTTGTTAAGTGTGGATTCATGTGATTTTAACAATGCCGAGTGTAGTGTGTATATTAACGCTTATTGTCCAATTTGGCTTATTTGCAGATTTGAGAATGTCAAATACTAGATTCGAATATACTTTGTATAATCATTTTCAGCTACTTTATTTAAAATTTATTTTTTACATAAATTGTTACGAAAAGCTGATAAATGTTTTTTGAAAGTAAATAATCTAACGTCTTCATCATTATTACCTTATTTCAGTTCACTCACATTGATTTAGTTGATCAACATAAACTTCAATTGAATAGGACCTCATATTTATCACTTTCGTTTAGAAGGTATAACATAAGTTCATATAAGTTTTTTGAATAATGCCTAGGTACAATAAATCCATTATCTTCAGGGACACCAACACGTATAGGAAGAAAGTAAAATAATACAGAACGTTCGCAAATACAAATTACGCCTGCATAAGTTTATATTTGTGAACAGGCCAGTTTACGAATATTACTGAAAATATTAAGTAACACGAATTACGCAAAGTATGTCAAAGAAAATTGCAATCATATATATTGTGTACACTCTTGTATATTATGCAGTTTGATGTCCAATAATGTTTTAGTAAACTTTTGGTATAGAAAAAGTGATACCACCGAATAAGTGTAAACTGGCATTTTTGTCTGGAAATTTTCAAAAATTTATGTAACCTTTTTTTTAGATTTTAACTAGGTAAACAATTATGTTTATATTGATGAAGAAATGTTGATGTATGAAGGCAAAATGAGTCAAAAACTCATATATTTATTAAAGTGTGTTTATCAAAGTAATGCGAATTATATTTCTAAATCAATTTCTCCACCCCTTATGATATTAGGGAATTTTAAAAATAGTACATACAATCGATTTGCTAATTCTTCAAAAACATTAAAAGTTGTAAATCAATTTGGAAAACGAAAATGATTCGATTTCATATTATTTAATTTCAATCGAACTGTAGTAATGTTTTTGAAATTGCATGATTAAAATCATAAGTCGCTTCTTTTCGTAAGCTAGCTTTGAATGCCCAAAAGATGACCGCATGTGGGCACTTAGAACGTGAGAATGCTCTTCCCATTCAAAAATAGCCCAATTGAATCGTTTCTTACCGTCCTGTTTGGAAAAGGATTAGCGCCACTGATTATCTCGATTGCATCTTCCCCTAAAAACGTTTCTGAGGGTGCCAAACACTGATATATTAATCCACTGGAGGCAGGATTCAATGGGAAACGTGTGTGCCTACTTGAGGGCCTCGGAGCCGCCATTTATCAGGGTTGTTTTGGTTCGGGATCATTCGGGACGGATCGGAATCGAAAGTCGATGGTAAATTAAATTGGTGGAATACACATTTTGCAAACTCGTGGTTTAGAATATTGATTTTTTTTTCTCTTGAAAGTTATAATGAAACTTTGAAGTTTTCTCAAGTGAACAATATAATAATTGTGATATCCTAAAAATCGGTATACGTTAGAATTGTCAAACACTTAATGGAACCATTAAGATCTACCAATTTGTACAAAATAATTTTTCTGTGAAGAAAAAAAGTGGTGTGAAATTGTAAATATATGACTGATGTATATTATAATTATAAAATGAATTTAAATTATAATATAAATAATAATAATTAAAAAGAGCAAATGGAATAAAACTCTTGTGGTACGTGCGTAAGTGAAATAATTGGTCATATTAATATTATGCCAATAATATTAAGCAATTCACGAATACGAACTTTGAATTAATGTTTAATAAAAGCGAACATAGAAAAGAGTATGAGGTATAAATATATAAGATATACATCTTCGGTAAACTGAAATCGAAATCTTACACAAAGCAAATAATAACTCACGCGCATGTAGGAGTATAAAAATTCATTTCTCTTATATGTAATGTCGTGCAAAAGTTTCTGGACACTATTTTCCAATAGGTTGAACAACCACTCTAGTTTTAGTAATAATAAATTGTAGATTTTCTCTCAATTATTGCATAAAAGGTGATAAAAGTACTCGTTTTATGGGCATAAATGAAAGCCAGTATATGTTAATTTGATTAGAAGTTGTTTGAAAAAACGTCAAACGAAAATTCTAGAAAGATCTTATCAAGTCACTTAAATAATTAAGGAAATAATAATAAAATAAATAATCTAATAAAATCCTATTGCTTTCAATTGAAGACCATTAGGCGTATAATTTTATCAGATTTCGTGTAGTAATTGGAAGTAAATTTAGAGTTGAATATTTTTAAAACTAGAGTGCTTTTATAAAGTACTGAAAAATATAGGTCTCGAAACTTTTGCATAGTAGTGTATTACATTCTCTTATAAACTATCCAACGTATGTATATTTTATTTCTGTAAAATTAAAATCTATCACTTATATCCCGAAAACAATAATTACCCACGATTTTAAGAAAAATATAATTCTTAAATAAATAATAATTGTTTCAGTAGTTATAAATTATTCACAAAATACTTGGAAACTGGTCCCTTGACAATTAAAGATAATACTTGTTAATGAAATCCAAAGAATACCGTTTTTAGTATGAATTTAATAGGAAACTGCTATTTTGCAGTTTCTGGGTCACTTTCCAAAATAACAATGGCTCGAAAGGGGTGGGGAGTCAAAATTAAAACTTACTGGGTGTAAATTATTCTTTGAACATGCGTTGAGAGGTTTTAATACTTTAATTCACAAAAAGTTTATAACAAGTAGCTCTTTCTTCCATTTTTTTTTTTTTTTTTTTGAAAATCAAGCTTTTCCCATTTAAACCCCCATGTTAATTTCAAAGGCTCGGGGGCACGGGTTAACTTTGACAAAAAAATAGAACAAGAAAAATCTTCAGTTAAACTGTAAATATAAATTAATTATCTATTTTTAAAATTGAATCATAGTTCGACTCGTAACAATATAATAATAATAAAATTGATTTTATAAGCCGATTATGAATCTTTTCATAATTAAATAATTTATAGATTTTTACGTTAAAAATTGAACTATTTTATTGCGAAAGCCTTGGTAATTAATGAAATGTTTGCATCCGATTGAAACCTCAAAATCTTCTTTCATTTTTCAAAAACATTGTGATTAATATATTCATAATTAAATGCTTTTATTCAATTTCAAATCCTATTCAAATATTATTGCATTCTAAAATACTCCATTTTTTAAGCATTCAATTTGAAGATTTTTATTTAAAAAATGTTTGTTTCAATATTTAACAATATTTGACTGTTCATTTACGATAAGAGGAAAGATAAAAGGAAAAGAGAGGAAGGGGAAGATGATCTGGAAAGGGACAAGGATAACAAGAAGCTGAAGAGTAACAGAAAAACACCAGACAGAGATAGGGGGGATGGGGGGATGTTTGAGAAGCTAGCAGCCCTCATAAAAGGGTTCAGAGAGGAAACAAGGAAGAGTCTGGAAGATATGAATAGGCAGGGGAAAGAAGTTAGGGGGGAAGTGAGAAAAGTAAGAGAAAAGTGGGAAGAGTGGGATTAACTCTGGAAAGAGCAGAAATACAAGGTATGGGGTAAACTAGAGGCCATAGAGAATAGATAGAGAGAGATTGACGAACAGGCAAATAGGGAGATAAAACAACTGGAAGAACGGGTAAGCAAATTAGAAGTTAGGAATGAGCATATGGAGAAGGGAACAGAAAGTGAGGGAAAAGTAGAAGGGAGTGATAACGTGCAAAATGAGAATGAAAGATTGAAGAAGAGACTGAGTGAGATTGAAAGAAGGTTGGAAGGAGAAGAAAGGGCGAAGAGAAAAAATAACATAGTAGTCAAGGGATTGAAAATAGAGAGTGAAACAGGGGAAATTGAAATCAAAAATCTGCTAAGAGATATTCGAATTCGGGTGAGGGTAGAAGGAGTTAAGAGATTAGGAATGATGAAGGAAGGAAAAGAAGGAATGTTTGTCGTAAAAGTAGGGAGTGAGGAGGAGAAGAAGAAAATTATGGAGAACAAAAAATTATTGAAAGGAAGAAGGGAGAGAATTGAAGAGGATTTGACCTGGAGGGAGAGGAAGAGGAGATGGCAAATAGAACAGAGAGCATGGATAGAGAGGAAAAAGGGATGCATGGTATGGATAGGGCGAGACAGGCTATGGATAAATGGGGAGGAGTGGGTCTGGGACGAGGAAGTAGAAGAACTAAGGAAAAAGGGAAAAAGAGTTGAGAAAGGTAGAAGAAAGGAAGATACAAAAGAGGCTAGAGAGCAAACAGAGGGGTTTCCAAAAAGCAAGGCGGAAGGAAAGTAAGGAGGATAGGGGAGGGAAGGGAGGAGAAAAAAGTGAAAATAGCTTTCTGGAATGTGTCAGGCTTGAAGAACAAGAATGAAGGTTTCTGGCAGGAGTTAGAAAAGTGGAATGTGATTATGATGAGTGAAACGTGGGCGGATGAGAAGGATTGGAAGGGGATGAAAAGGTTGTTACCTGAAGGGTATGTGTGGACAATGCAAGAGGCAAGGAAGGAACACGTTAAAGGTAGAGGAATGGACGGCATGGTCTCAGGGGTGAGAAAAGAACTGGAAGTAAAAGGAAGGTTGGAGAGTAATAAGGAGGTGGATGGAGGAAAAGAAGGAAGAATTGGTTATTATAGGAGGTGACTTAAATGCCTGGACTGGCGAGCAAGGGGGAGGGACTTGGGATGAAGAAAAGGAGGCATATATAAGGAGCTCCGAACATAGGGAGATAGACTGGGAGGGGAGGTGGTTACTAGACATAATAGGAGAAACCGGATGGTTTATATGTAATGGCAACATGAAAGGAGATGAGAAAGGAGAGATTACATTTATAGGTAAGGGAGAAACAATAACAGACTACACCCTGGCGGAAGAAAGAATGAGTAATATGATATGCAGTATGAATGTAGGGAATGAGATAGGGTCAGAACACTTCCCAGTAATAGCTACACTGAAAGGTGGCGTCCATAAGCGTGACAGAGGGAGAAAGAAAAGAGGGGAGGAAAGGAACACGAAAGTGGGAGTCTGGGGGGTAGATAAATTAAAAGTGTTTGAACAGAAGATGGAAAAGGAGAATGTTAGATATGAAAAGGAGGAGGGAGTAGACTCGTTAATTGAAAGGTTGAAAGGGTCGATTGAGAAGGTGAAGGATGAGATAGGTACAAAAGAAGGAAGAGAAGAGGGAAAGAGAGGCTGGTGGGACGAGGAATGCCGGGAGAGTAAGGAGAGAATGAAAGAGTCTGTAAGAAAATGGAGGAAAGGAGAAATAGAGAAGGCGGAGTACAACAGAAGAAAAAGAGAACATGAGAAGATGCTGGGAGGGAAAAAGCAAAGGGGAAAGGAGAAATACAAGGAAGAAGTAGAAAAAGCAATCAAAGAAGGTAGGGTCTGGGATGTGATAAACAGGGAAAGGGGAGGAAGGAAGGGCGTGAGTGAAGAAATAGAAATGGAT
This sequence comes from Andricus quercusramuli, assembly GCA_932178445.1. Lineage (NCBI taxonomy): Eukaryota > Metazoa > Arthropoda > Insecta > Hymenoptera > Cynipidae > Andricus > Andricus quercusramuli. The sequence goes on from CAKNXH010062187.1 coordinate 5,809, forward strand.
GAATGGACGGATTATTTCAAGGGTCTGCTAGGGGGAGAACAAAACAGGATCAAAGGGGAAAATAGAAAGACAGTCCAGGGAGAAATGGAGGAAGAGAACGAAATAACAAGAGAAGAAGTGAATGAGGCGATAGGTAGACTGAAAAGAAACAAGGCCAAAGGAGAGGATGGTATGGAGAACGAAGCTATAAAGTATGGAGGAGAAGGGATTAGGGAAGTGATGTGGAGGATATGCAACAAGGTCTGGAAAGGAGAAGGGTGGCTGGAGGAGTGGATGACAGGGCTGGTAGTAGCGCTTGTTAAGAAAGGGGAGGGTGAGAAGGTGGAAGAGTACAGAGGGATCACTCTCATGCAAGTGGGCTATAAAATATACACAGAAATTCTAAGAAAAAGGTTAGAGAATCAGATAGAAGAGAAGCAAAGTATCCCACACAACCAGACGGGATTTAAAAAAGGGATGGGGACAATAGACAACATTTACGTACTCAACTACTTGGTTAACAGAATCTTAGGAAGGAAAAGAGGGAAATTAGTCGCTTTGTTTGTAGATTTCAAAGCAGCTTTTGACTCAGTGAATAGAAAAGTGCTATGGCAGGCAATGAAAGAGAGGGGAATAGAAGAAGGGCTGGCGGAGAGGATAAAGGAAATTTTTACTTAAACCAGGATTAGGGTGAAGATACGCGGGAAAAAAGGGGAGGTTTTCTGGACAGGAAGAGGTCTAAGGCAAGGGTGCCCGTTCAGTCCACTACTTTTCAATTTGCTGCTGGCAGACCTGGAGGAGAAGCTAAAGCAGAAAGGGAAAGGGGGGACGATCCTGGGTAATAGCAAACTATACTCACTAGCATACGCGGACGACGTAGTTCTAATAGCAGACGATGAGAAGGGAATGAACCTTATGATAAGAATTTTCGAAGAGTACGTGGGAACAAAAGAACTGACGGTGAACGTAGGGAAGACCAAGGTGATGTGCTTCAGAAATAGAAAGACCAAAATAGGTTACGTTTGGAAGATGAACGGACAAACAGTGGAAATTGTGGAGGAGTTCTGTTACCTAGGTTTTTGGTTTGAGTCAGGAGGGGGAAACAATTTGCAGGTGAGGAAAAGAATCGAAAGTGCGAGTAAAGTAATGGGCCAAGTATGGGGTATCGGAAAGAGAAGGTTCAAGGACGATTGGAGAATGAGGGTTTGGTTGTTTGATGCGTTGGTTTGGGCGGTGTTGTGTTATGGAGTGGAGGTTTGGGGATGGAAGGAACATAGGAAAGTGGAAAGCATACATGAGAGATTTCTGAGACGGGTAATGGGGGTTAGTTGGAGTTGTCCAGGATACATGATAAGGGAAGAACTAGGAAGGGAAAAAATGGTAACTAGACAAATTAAGAGAGCCTGGAGGTTTGAGGAGAAGCTGAAAGGGGAGAGGGGAGCAGAATAGCACAAGTATGCTTGGACGAAGTTCGGAACAAGGAGACGAGAGGCAATTTGGGAAATTCAAAATGGGAGGAAGAAAGGAAAAAAATGAGGAGTGCTTGTGATATACAGGAAGGGGTTCTGGATTGGCAGAACATAGAATTAGAGCTATTAGTAAGACAAGGAGAAGAGAGATGGAGAAAGATCATGGATTCTAGGTACAATAGATGGTATATGATGGTCAAAGAGTTGACGGAACCAGAATATTTGCAAAAGATGAAAAAGGAAGATAAATGGAAAATAGGGACAGTTGAGTGTGGATGAATGTGTGAGATGGATCTTGGATGGTAATGGGCAGGGAGTGATGTGGATGAAAAAACTGGAAGAAAGAAGAAAAAGAGAAAGCAAGGGATCAGGGCAGAGCCAAACGGGTAATCCTGTTTAAAGGAAACTAACGAGTAAAAATTTTGAATTTTCAAATCGGTCTAAATGAATTTGATGGTAAGAGAAAATGGAAGCCCGGGAAGGTCGCTCATTGTCTGTAGTTTAAGAAGAGTAGTAATAAGATTATTGTTATTATATGAGGCGATGCATTAGAAAATAAGTAGCGGTTAAGTTAGAATAAGGATGAAATGTAAACATATGTACATGGAGCGGCGGCCCTCAAACCCGTAAAAGGGAGAGTTCAAATATACATACATACAAGTACTTAAAACTTATTAGAAAAATATTGAAAATTGTTTCTTTTTTTCAAATTAGACACAGAATATTTTCCTCCTGTTTGTAAATAATTTACAATTGTTTAAACCATTATTATTCGTTTGTCACTAGTGACACTAGTGACATAACCTATGGATGTGTATTCCGCTAATTTAAAATACCATCGACTTTTTTTTTTGTACTGTTTGATTATTTTTATTTATGTAATTACTTTTTATCAAGTTTTACATGATTTTATTACTATTTTTGAGTTCTCTTCCGAATGAAATTTGAATCTCCCGCATATTCCGATGTGTCCCGAATGATCCCGAACCAAAACAACCCTGATAAATGGCGGCTCCAAGGCCTTCAAGTAGGCACAGATCGTTCCATTGAATCCTGTATCCAGTGGATTATATATATCAGTGGTGCCAAAAATATTATTAAAGTGCCTCCGTCTATGATGCGGAATGCTCTAGGAAAGAAAAAAATGAATAATATAAATTTAATTCTATTAAAAAATTCTATTGAAAGATGATTTAAGAAAAATCGTCGATCTTTTCCAGGTGAATAATTTTATGGTTGAACGTTTCTTCTTATCTTGTATAGTTTGTCCGTGAAATTGGATTTTATTATTTTGAATAAAACTTTTCACGACTAAAAAAAACTATGTGTCTGATAGAAAAATGGTTCTCTAATTTAATGATATGCAGATGAATCCAATCTTCTAAATTGCTTGCATGATTCACTTGAAAAATAGTCACTATCCGCTGGACTACAGTGTTTAACAACTTTCCCAGAAGCGACGAAAACGATTTTTTGTTGTTTTTTTTTACTTATTGACCCCGTTTTTTTTAATTTGACGTGATGCATTATGTTCGTTTTGCGATTCTCAGTCTACGTAAAAAAGAACATTCATGGAAATGATATAGAAATCCTTTGAACTTTCCGTTCATCACAAAATTAGTGTCGGACTGTGAGTGAGCGCCAAGTCCAGGGTCCCCGCTCCGCAGTAGCGCGCCATGGCGAGTCGAGCGCTCGAGCAGGTCCATCAACTTAGCGCCGCACCCAAGGCAAAATGAAAAATGGAAAACGCCATATTTTTTTGCTTTTTTTTTGCAAATTTTATGCTCAAAAAAATTTTGTTTTCTCTTCACACTTCCGAGATAAGGGTGGCGGCGCTAGCACGACGTCCACTCAACGCCGCCACCTATAAAAACTCACTTAATATTATTATAATGAAATAAACGATGAGGTTACATTTTTTTGCTTTTTATTTGCTCTCTGAAGACATATAATACGTATTCCAAAAAACTACCCCTAAGTCATACATACCTAACCCTCGTGACCCAAAATGTTCGAAAAGCCTAAAAACAACCTTGAACGACGTAAAGATGATTCAGAACACAGAATCAATTATTTAACACTTGAAAGTTTACCCCTCTTATCATTTTTCCCAAAAACTACCCGTCCACGTAAATTTATGTAGCAGAACTTACATATACTTATTAAACGCGTAAAAAATAATAATATTCAGAAAACACAGCGGATACTTTTGCTATTTTTTGCTCTGCGATGGCCAACATAAAATGTCATGAAAAACTACCCCTGAGTGAAACATATCAACATCTCGTAACTGAAAATTTCCTGAAAATATAAAAGCAAGATCAAATAATATGAAGATGATTCAGACCTTTAAATTGAATAATTCCTTGTTGGAAATTTATGTATTCTATAATTTACCTAGTAAGTATTAACTAACGAATGATTCGAATTAAATTAAATTAACAAATAACTTCACAGTCTACTGAAGTTCAAGTGCCCTCAAAATACTGTTCCTCACTAGTGTTTACATTATTACAGGTAAGAAATTTTCATATACTATTCAAATGACAAAACTATCGTTAATTATCATATTGAAGTTGAAACGAAATTTAAACTCCGAGAGTTCCACATTATTGAGGTACTCGAAAGGCAATCGGAAAGACGCGATGTTCGATTCCCACCGGAGGGAAGGTGGAAGATCTTTTTTCAGAAATTAAACATTCTTAATTAATAAATTTTAAACTTCATCTAGTCTGAAGAGATGTTGAGCAATTCTGATATTTAAGGAGTGACCTTAGATTAAATCGGTATTGTTGATTTCTCCATTCGCAGTAAGTGAATGATATTTACACATGATCGATCGCTAACGATTGTGATAATAATACAAATTCCTTCTAAAGTATCGGACTTTTCCGCCAGTCGAATTCGAGGTTCCAGATTATTTTGCTATGCTAATAATAGATTTCAGATTTTTTTGCTCCTTAGAATTGAAGTGCTAGATTTTTTTCCTTTTCGAATTCAAAGGAATTTTCCAAAATTTTCAAATGCTGTTGGAAATATACGTATAGAACCTAGCAGAATTTCTGTACGGAATTCCATATGAAATACATATTGGTAACATCCGCCTAGATCTGTACAGAGGTCAAATATAGCGATATGTCTAAAAAGTCCTGTAAAAAATCTCCATATAGAAACTAGTAAAACTTCTATTTAAAATTCCAAATAGATAACATATTAGTGAAATACATATAAATCATTATGTACTTGTGGACACAGCAAAATGTTTGAAAAATCCTGAAGGGAATCACCATATGGAAACCAGTATAACTTCTGTTTGGAATTCCATATAAATTACATATTGGTAACATCCACGTAGATGCGTACAAAGAACGGGACAAAGCAAGATGTCTGAAAAATCTGTAGTCAGTTGTAGGCCCCCAAATTTGCGAATCCCCAATATCCGATTCAAATTTTCCTTAGAATGGCGTATGGACAATGGGAAGAAATCTTGGGTAGAGTTGTTGAGGAGGATGACCACAATTATTGTTTGCAGGCTATGGGATTTTTTGGTAAGTTTGTGGAAGGGTGGGATGGTTCAGCTAAGTGCATGTTTTTTTTTGCCAATAAAACATGATTCCTTCTTTGTGATAATTTTCGTGGTGTGGTGGCCTTGAAGAGGGGAAAATGGGGGGACCCTTGGGAGGTTGGCTGTCCTGGAAGAAGACAGAAATGTGCGGTGCAACTGGGATTTCCACAAAGGTGGCTTGAATAAGAGGAGAATGGATACGGGGGGGGGGGGGGGTATTCCCATGATCGGCAACCCGGAAGGTCCCCTTTGGGAGGCAATCAGTAGACCCCCGATGAAGTAAGTAGTGATGTGAATAGTGTCTGGGGGTATCCCCCTGACGGGACAAACCGGAGGGTCCCCCTTACAGGCAACCACCGAACTCTAGGTGAAAGGAGCGAGCGTGATCCCCCTTGATCAGGGAACTAAGGGTCCCTCCCGAGAGGCAACCGATAGGTCCCCAATGAAGGAGGCAGTGTAGTGAGAAGTGTCTGGGTGTATCCCTTGACCGAAAAACTGTGAGGTATCCCTTCCTGGCTACCATCGAATTACCGGCGAAGAGAGTGTTGGGATTCTCCTTGATCGGAGGGCTAGAGTTCCCTTTGGCATGCAACCAATAGGCCCCCGGTAAAGGAGGTAGTGTTACGCCAAGAAGCTACAGGTAAACATGTATGATGACAATAAAAGCAGCTACCTATATAACATCTGGGATAAGGGAAGAATGGGGCTCAGGTACAATCGTAAATTGAATAAAGAGCTTTATTAAGTTATTTTGTTCGTTCGACCCAAGGAACGTGAACGTCAAGAGAAGCGAGGTTTCGGGCTTGTTCGTACCGTAGGTACTGCTGAGTAGACCTCAGAATATGTATGCTGTTTGCGTTAGGCTGGAGGGTATAGATGGCCTCTGGATGTGTGCCGCTTGCGTTGGGCTGGATGGTCGAGCGCCGGCTGGTTGTGGTGCGTTAGCTCGCCGTAGCAGTACCAGGCTGCTGCTGGCTGTAAGCTTCCGACGTAGTCGCACTGCGACTTTGCACGACGTAGGCTTCTTCGATTTGCTTCACAGCTTCGACCCCATACCTGCTGGTGCGTGCGCGCCAGTCAGGTAGGACATGGTGGGGGGCGACCAGCGATTGGTTGTTATGGTGGCGCTGGAGCGCCTGTCAGCTCGAATGCCGCGGTGGTGGGAACTGTAGTGGAGGTAGAAACTTTTCGATGACTTTGCCACCACTGGTCTGGTGGTGGGGCCGCGATTTGATTCGCTGGGCCTGTGGTGCGAGCGAAATTGAGAACGTGAAATCTCGGTTCTCCCAGCACTCTCATTTCCAGAGTCGATTCCTTTATTGCATGAACGCTTATTATACATAGTTGAATCTTAATTCTAATATACCTTTCCAGACGCGTTCGCTGTCGATCGAGGAAGTCACGGAAAGGAAAATGAAAGATTTTTAATCATGTTAAATTGCCGCATGTTTGCGGACGACAAATCCTGTAAGAAATCACCATATGGAATCTAATAGAATTCCTGTTAAAAATTCTATATAGATCACATATTCGTAACATCCATATAGAACAGTATAGAGGTCGGGACATAGCGCGATGTTTGAAAAATCCCGTTCGAAATATACGTATAGAACCTAGTAGAATTTCTGTTTGGAATTCCATATGAATTACATACTGGTAACATCCACATAGATCCGTAAAGAGGTCGGAACATAGCGAGATGTCTGAAAAATCCTGTAAGAAGTCAACTTATAGAAACTAGTGAAATTTCTGTTTGGAATTCTATATACGAGTAGATCACATATTCGTAACATCCATATAGATTCGTATAGAGCTCGGAACATAGTGCGATGTTTGAAAAATCCTTTGGGAATATTAAAATCCTTTGGAAAAATCAGGAATCTATTATTCGAGTAGCAGAATAATGTGGGACTTCGAATTCGAGTAGCAAAAAAATCCGGTACTTCAATTTCAAGAAGCTAAAAAATCGGGCATCTCTCATTCGTGTGGCAGAATAATCTATAAATTCATATTCAAGTACGAAACAATCCAGTACTTCGATTACGAGGAGCGAAAAAATCGGGAATGTATTGTTCGGTTAGCAGAATAATCTATTACTTCAAACTTGAGCAGCAAAAAAATCGAGTACTTTGATTTCGAGGAGCAAAAAATCAGAAATATAATAGTCGGTAGAAAAATAATCTAGAACTTGGAAATCTAGTAGCGAAAAATTCGACACTTTATTTCCGAGGAGCAAAGAATTCCAAAATGTATTGTTCGGGTAGCAAAATAATCAATGACTTCAAATTTGAGCAGCAAAAAAATCGAGTACTTTAATTTCGAGGAGCGAAAAAATCGAGAATTTAATAATCGGTAGAAAAATAATCTAGAACTTGAAAATAAGGTAGCAAAAAATCCGACACTTTATTTCCGAGGAGCGAAAAATTCGGAAATGTATTGTTCCGTTGGCAGAATAATCTATTACTTCAAACTTGAGCAGCAAAAAAATTGAGTACTTTGATTTCGAGGAGCAAAAAACTCGGGAATTTAATAATCGGTAGAAAAATAATCTAGAACTTGGAAATCAAGTAGCAACAAATCCGACACTTTGTTTCCGAGGAGCGAAAAATTCCAAAATGTATTGTTCGGGTAGCAAAATAATCAATTACTTCAAATTTGAGCAGCAAAAAATTGAGTACTTTAATTTCGAGGAGCAACCAAATCGGGAATTTAATAATCGGTAAAAAAATAATCTAGAAATTGGAAATCAAGTAGCAACAAATCCGACACTTTATTTCCGAGGAGCAAAAAATTCGGAAATGTATTGTTCGGTTAGCAGGATAAACTATTACTTCAAATTTGAGCAGCAAAAAAAATCGAGTACTTTTATTTCGCGGAGCGACAAACCCGGGAATTTAACAATCGGTAGACAAATAATCTATAACTTGGAAATCAAGTAGCAAAAAAGCCGACACCTTATTTCCGAGGAGCGGAAAATTCGGAAATGTATTGTTCGGGTAGCAAAATAATCAATTACTTCAAATTTGAGCAGAAAAAAAATCGAGTACTTTAATTTCGAGGAGCAAAAAAATCGGGAATTTAATTTTCGGTAGCAAACTGATGTACACATTGGTGATAAAAAGTATTATCTAAGGTAGTTTACGTATAAGCTCTTTACGTCGTTTAAGGTTGTTTTTACACTTTTAGAACGTTTTTGGCCATGAGAGGTAGGTATGTATGACTAAGGGGTAATTTTTTGGGACACGTATTATATGTTTTCGGAGATCAGAAAAAAAGTAAAAAATGTCCGTCAACTGTGTTTTATGAACATTATTGTTTTTGATGCGTTTAATAAGTATATGTAAGTTCCGCTACATAAATTTTCGTGGAAGGGTAGTTTTTGGGACAAATCATGAAAGGGATAAATTTTGCAAGTGTTCAATAATTCAATCAAAGTTCTGAATCATCTTTACGTTACTCAAGGTTGTTTTTACAATTTTATAACATTTTTGGTCACGAGGGGTAGGTATATATGATTTAGGGGTAGTTTTTTGGAACACGTATCATATGTCACCAGAGAGCAAAAAAAGAGCAGAGAATTACCGCCAACTGTGTTTTATAATTAGCATTGTTTTTGATGCGTTTTATAAGCATACACTGTTAAAAATAGTATTAAATTTAAAATACCACTGTATATTAAAACTAATATCTCAAGTATATGAAATCGCTATTTAGGTACGTGTTTATTGAATTTCATATACGTTCATGATAATCGCTCAGATAAATCTATCTCACAAAAAATCAAGATAAGATTAGCAGTAATTTTCGATTTTCAATAATAAAACACCATATCTGCTACCAGTTAACCAAAAACAAAATTGGATTTCAAGTCAAAAAGTTCAATTACGCAAATGAATTACAGACTTAACCTACAATCAACTGTACTCACATTAAATTTCTACCATTCAGGGCAAATTTTGGAAGGAGTTCCACATGTACGTTGCACTTTGATTATAAAAAGGAATTCATTCGACGAATTCTAGATTATTACTTCAATCGCGAATATTTGATAAGATTTGAAGAAATAAAAGCACTATGAGTTTTCAAGCAAGCTGCTTTACCAACCTGTATATTAAATTCAATATAAAGTGTACAGCTTTTCATATTTTAATGTATATTAAATTTCAACTACCGTGTACGCAAATGACTTCATATACATTTGTATTAAATTTAATACAGATTTTTCTAACAGTGTATGTAAGTTCCGTTACATGAATTTACGTAGATGGGTAGTTTTTGGGATAAATTATAAGAGGGGCAAATTTTCAAGTGCTGAATAATTGATTTAGAGTTCTGAATCATCATTACGTTGTTTAATATTATTTTTACGCTTTTACAACATTTTTGGTCACGAGAGGTAGGTATGTATGACTTAGGGGTAGCTTTTTGGAATATGTGTCATATGTTTTCGGAGAGCAAAAAAAAAAGCAAAAAATCTACCCTAATTGTTTATTTCATTATAATAATTTTTAGTCTGTTTTCAAAGGTGGCGGCGCTGAGCGGACGTCGTGCTAGCGCCGCCGCCCTTATCGCGGAAGTTTGAAGAGCAACAAAAATTGTTGTTGAGCATAAAATTTGCAAAAAAAAGCAAAAAAATATGGCGTTTTCCATTTTTCATTTTTCCTTGGGTGCGGCGCTAAGTTGATGGACCTCATTCAGCCCAACGCGAGCGGCACACATCCAGAGGCCATCTATACCCTCCAGCCTAACGCAAACAGCATACATATTCTGAGGTCTACTCAGCAGTACCTACGGTACGGACAAGCCCGAAACCTCGCTACTCTTGACGTTCACGTTCCTCGGGTCGAACGATTAAAATAACTTAATGAAGCTGTTTATTCAATTTACGATTGTACCCGAGCCCCCTTCTTCCCTTATCCCAGATGTTATATAGGTAGCTACTTTTATTGTCATCAAGCATGTTTACCTGTAGCTCCTTGGCGTAACACTACCTCCTTTTCCGGGGGCCTATTGGTTGCCTCCCAAAGGGACCTCTAGCCCTCCGATCAAGGAGAATCCCAACACTCTCTTCGCCGGTAATTCGGTGGTAGCCAGGAAGGGGAACCTCCCAGATTGTCGGTCAAGGGTTACACCCAGACACTTCTCACTACACTGACTTCTTCATTGGGGACCTATCGGTTGCCTCTCGGGGGGGGGGGGACCCTTAGTTCCCTGATCAAGGGGGATCACGCTCGCTCCCTTCACCGGGAGTTCGGTGGTTGCCTGTAAGGGGGACCTTCCGGTTTGTCCCGCCAGGGGGATACACCCAGACACTATTCACATCACTACTTACTTCATCGGGGGTCTACTGGTTGCCTCCCAAAGGGGACCTTTAGCCCGCCGATTAGGAAAAGTCTCACACGCTCCCTTCATCGGGAACCCGGTGATTGCCTGCGAAGGGGACCTTCCGGGTTGCCGATCATGGGAATACCCCCCCCCCCCTATCCATTCTCCTCTTATTCAAGCCACCTTTGTGGAAATCCCGGTTGCACCGCACATTTCTGTCTTCTTCCAGGACAGCCAACCTCCCAAGGGTCCCCCCATTTTCCCCTCTTCAAGGCCACCAGACCACGAAAATTATCATAAAGAAGGAATAATGTTTTCTTGGCAAAAAAAACATGCAGTTAGCTGAACCATCCCACCCTTCCACGAACTTACCAAAAAATCCCATAGCCTGCAAACAATAATTGTGGTCATCCTCCTCAACCACTCTCCCCAAGATTTCTTCCCATTGTCCATACGCCATTCTAAAGAAAATTTGAAACGGATATTAGGGATTTACAAATTTGGGGGCCTACAACTGACTACAGATTTTTCAGACATCTCGCTTTGTCCCGTTCTTTGTACGGATCTACGTGGATGTTACCAATATTTAATTCATATGGAATTCCAAACAGAAATTATACTAGGTTCTATATGGTGATTTCCTACAGTATATTTCAAACATTTTGCTGTGTCCACAATTGTATACTGATTTATATGTATTTCACTAATATGTTACCTATTTGGAATTTTAAATAGAAGTTCTACTAGTTTCTATATGGAGATTTCTTGCAGGATTTTTTAGACATATCGCTATATTCAACCTCTGTACTCCAACAGCATTTGAAAATTTTGGAAAATTCCTTTGAATTCGAAGAGGAAAAAAATCTAGTACTTCAATTCTAAGGAGCAAAAAATCTTGAAATCCTGTTCTTGGGATTGGCAATAATCTCTCGTGTTAATTTTCAATAGCGCGTGGTTTCAAATAACTCTAACGTTTAGTGATAACCGTGCATGTCGCTCGACTCATTCGCCGCATTACCAATTGCTGAAAGTACTAAGGGAGAACCTGTCATGATCAAATTTACTTTGCGGGCTTGATAATTTGGGTAATTTTTTTAGACGATTCATACATAGTGAAACAACAGTTCAAAAAGTGATAAAGAAAGCATTAAGTTCAGTGATATCACCGAATAGAAAAATATGTAATAAATTTACGTTTTTTGTTTTCTCAGATAATTTTAATTTTCGCAATACAATTTGTAGAAAATATTTTTGAGCAGAACTTTCAAAGCAGAATTTTCATCAGAATTATGTTAATTAATGAAATAGGCACAATTTGAAGAAAATAGTTTTGAACAGATTTTTCAATGTAGAATTTTAATCAGAATTTAATTAATGAAATAGGCAAATTTATTATAAAAATTAATCTTGGAAATAATTCCATCAATCAAATCTGATAAAATTTGATTCAATTTCATTAGATCTACCAAGAACTAAGATTAGCATAGAAAATCTGAGAAGTAACACTTGCAATAGTGTTTAACGTTGGGAATAAAATTTTAGAAGTAGAACTGTACATAATTTCATTTATTTTCAAACTTCTAAGATTATTTATCAGAATTTCTAAAATTATACCTACAAAATTTCGGTTTAGATTATCGGATTTCTAAATTGAAACTATAATGATTATATTGGAACGAAAACAGGAAATCACTTGCTAACCGATCTTAGCCATATGCTTATTGATTAAGATTAAACTGCACGAAAAATCAATCATGACATGAATGCAGGTTAGTTCTTCTCGATCTGCATATAGTGAAGTTTGAAAAAAAATGAAAGTTGTTGCGGCGAATAAGCCGAGAGACCAGCGCGGTTGTCACTAAACGTTAGAGCTATTTGACACTACGCGCTATTGAAAATGAACACGAGAGATTTTTGCCAATCCCAAGAACGGACCAGGTCAATCGCCACACTTACCAAGCTCGCGCTGCTGTTGCCATAAAGACGAGCGGCTCGTGTGAATTCGCGAGTGGGCAATGAAAAAAAAATTTATTTTAACACTAACCGCTCGTGCCAGAGTTTCTCCGTGGATGCGGACGATATATTGGTTATCGTGCGCAGCCGGCATCTGTAGGTGCTCTTCGGAGTAATGCGGCAGGCACTGATGATAGTAGATTCATGGTGCAAGAGAACTGGATTATCGGTTAATCCGAGTAAGACAGATGCGGTTGTTTTCACCAGAAGGTACAAGTGGGGAACTACGAGTACATTGAAACTTGGAGGACAACAACTGGAAATCAAAGAACGATCTTAATATCTAGGAGTAATTCTGGATAAGAAGCTGTCATGGAATGAGCACCTGTAAAACAAGTGCAAGAAGCTAGTAGCGACCCTATGGCTCTGTAGGAGAGCCATAGGGAAAAGCTGGGACTTGAAACCGGAGACACTGATGTGGATTTATACAGCGATCTTGCGACCCAGGTTAACCTATGCGGCGGTAGTCTGCTAGAGCAGGGTCAAGCTGTCCACTATGAAGTCTCAACTGGAAAGGGTCAGGGGACTGATCCTGAGAGGCGTCACTGGAGCCTCGAAATCGAGACCCATGATGGCACGGGGGCACTAATAGGCTTAGAGCCCCTCCATCTAACCATCAAGGCCGTGGCTGCTAAAGCGGCCTGAAGGCTATAGTGGTGAATGACGGGAGGATCTCGACAGTAGTGAAGATCCCAGTCGACATCGCGAGAAGGCCGATCCTGAACATGCCCAGGGACAAAATGGTCACTCGCTACCTCTTCGACAAGAAGTATCGAGTTAGCCTATCCACGAAGGAGGAATGGGTGAACGGCGACGCATACCTGCCCTGTGATGGAGAAAACTAGTTAACAGATGGCTCCAGGAACGAGGAGAATGCAGGAGCCGGTGTAAATTGTAGAAGGAATGGAATGGGCTTCTCAATTGAGATGGGGTCCTACGCCACAGTTCTACAATCTGAGATTATGGCCATGTTCCAGTGTCCCCACAAGGCAAGGGAGCACGGCAATAAAAGGAACATTCGTATCTGCTCAGACAGCAGGGCTGCTATAATGGCCTTGAATGGAATAACGACTACGTCGCTACTAGTATGGGAATGCTTTGAGGCACTATATACGTTAGCGACCGAAAACCGAGTCACTCTGCTATGGATCCCTGGACACAGTGGTATCAAGGGCAATGAGATATCGGATAGGCTAGCCAAGCTAGCAGCAGGAAGGAATTTTACTGGTCCCGCGCCAGTGGTAGGTATTTCGAGCAGGTCAGTCACCGAAGTAATTAACAGTTGGCTGACTGAGGAACATCATAATGACTGGGATTTGGTCTCTGGTTGCAGACAGGCCAAAACACTCTGGGGCTCAAAGCTTAACTCCAACCGAGCTAGGGAAATACTCAAGCTCGGGAGGAGTGAAATGAAAATCCTAACAGAACTATTCATAGGACATGGGAAGTTAGGATATCACAGACATAAGATAGGGCTTGCAGAAAGTCCCCTCTGTTGTCTATGTGGAAAGGATAATGAGACATCTACTCACATCCTTTGTTACTGCCTTGCGATGGCGCGGAAACGTCTAACACTCACAGGTAATCACTTTATTAGTGAGTCAGAGATATCAGTCAATAGCGTGGCTGCGGTCCTCTCCTTATGGAGAGGGCTATGGGGTCATGCTTAGGCTCACAAGGGGACGCAACGGGATTACCCAAGCGTCGGTTGTAATCGGGCATAGCCTCCTCTGATTCGGGATCTTGTCCTTTAGACAAGTATTGCACCCTTTGATTGTTTTTAACCAGCTAGAGAATGTTTGGAAAGTGAAAATCTTCATTTAACTTCAGTTGACACTTTCTTGCACCAATGTGTCCCTACATTATGTGGCATTCTTTTATCACTCAGATTGTCAAGGACTAAGATAGACAGATCTTTCATACGTTCTCGCATTTTTTATATAGGATAGCCTAATGCATCAGGTAGTCCTCACTTCAGCTGATGTTTTTTATGATGTGTTTTAGCTTAGGTTCTTTCTTTTGTTTTTTGTTCTTCAGGTCCATGAATCTCCTTTTGAGCATAATCGATGGCTTTTCGTGAGGTGGTCGAGGATGATCTTACTACCTTTGATATATGATACTTCTTGATCACAGGTAGTTTGTCGACGCAAGGCAGCGGCGATTATATATTTTTTTCAGAACAATTTTCGTCTCGTATTGGTATAGCTGTATGACCAAGATCCACCTTGTTAACCTTCCGCTTAGGAGTCAGCAACTTTGGAGGAAGATAAGTCCCATGTGTTCCGTTAGGTGTAGGACTTTTGCGACTAGTAACAAACTTCCATATTTTTGTTTAGGTCAAACTAGTGCCAGGAGTTCCTTTTCTGCGGTACAGTAAGATACTTCTGCTCCTCTTGGTGTTCAACTTCGACAGGCTCTATTATTATTGCGTTGATAAATTACTAATTTGAAAGCGTAATCACTGGCATCAGTTTGCAGGTAATATTCTCTAGAAGGGTCAGGAAAGTTTAGCATAATCAAATTCTCTAATAATTTTTCAATTTTTTTAAAAGCTTCATATTGCGTCTTTTCTCCCAACACAATGTGTTGACTTCTTTCAACAATTCGAGGATATGTACAAGCTCCCCGGAAAGTTTCTCAGTGAAACTAGAGCAAATATTTGTCGTTTAGAGAATCCCTGTAGCAGTTTTTGGTTATTTCTGCGTAGATTGAAGTTTTTGATGGCCTGCATTTTCTCTGGGTCCAGTTTTACACCATCTGCCGATACGATGTGGCCTAAAAAGTTTGTCTCTGTTGTTTCAGTATCTTCTAAAATGAGTGGTTTGATTACAGATGCGGACTCCTTTAGTTTGCCGAATTAATTTTGTCTATTTCTCTGCTGATGATTGGTTCCCGATCCTCGTTATTTTGATATTGGATCCGCCATCTTCAATTTCGAAAATCTGACCCTAGATTCGCACACCTATATTTTTTCAAAATTTTCAAGTGAAAAATCACCATTTTTAAAATTATAACGAATTTTATTATGAAAACCAAAAGTATAGTGTCAAACTTAATGATTTTTGTACACCGATGGTTGAAGAAAGTTTGAAGTTTTTTCGCGATTTCAATGTGAAAAAAATATAATGAAAAAAAATTTGTGCGCCGAAAATCCTTTTAATGCGTTCAACTAGGGCCTAAAAGGAACCCCTAGGCTAATTATCAAGTCGATATTCTTGGGAGACCTTTTCGGAAGTATATCCCATAGCTTGAACAGCGTACCTGAATGCAATCCGCTGGAGTCTGTGACAGTATACCCAGCTTTTCGCAAATAAAAAAGCCTGAAGAACATACCTGAGTAATAAGTATATATATATGAAGATCGGAGATTCAAGACGGAGTCAATGCGATGGACCGGCGGAATCTCAATACTTTTGGGTGGACGGATCGACACAATGACGACCTGCTAGAGTGCTACGATAGCAGTATGGCCCCCGAGCGAGAAGGTTACATGGCACGAATTCAGGTTCTGTGGTGCTAGAAGCACCCAGAGCTCTCGCACTTTTCGCGACAACGTCTGCGAAACCATGCCGAACAACTCCGAAAAAGGGCTATGTAAGCGGAGCGCCTACTCTACCGCAGCTAGAACAAGCCGGCAACAGAGAAAGAGTGGCGACACTGAGACCAACCGCGAACAGGCATCCAATAGACGAAGAACAATGCTTCAGGATGAGGAGAAACATCAACATTCAGGTTTCTCGCAAGCCCAAAGATCTGACCGAACTTGATGATGAGCTTCGTGAAGATTTTTCCGAAGAACCTGACCTATGGACTATCAATCGTGGTGTATACAGTACAGCGAGAACTTTGGCAGATGCAAACAGTATAATAAAATCAACGGTTGATCATAAGACCAAAAGACGGATACATCAACTCAGCACAGAGATAGGCTGGGCAGGACAGTACGCGTCCCGCATTCAGTGTGTAATTGACTGCATAACATCTGGTAGGACTTCCACTGCCAAGATTCGAAAGTTCGCGCGCGAACTGCGGATCCGTCATCACACAATCAACAAGTCAAAGCTACTGACTGTCAGGCAGCATATTGTTAACAGTATACGAGTACTATCTAACGCTAAGAGAAGTCTAGAGCGAACAGAGAGGTGGGTCAGAGAAAATCAACAGTTTGTGTCTGTTCGGTTCTTGACGTGTGCTCCGTTTCGTCTCGTTCTTTACTTGCCATAACTTATTTATTAGGCAATTTCTTACTTTGTATTGTATTTCAGTGATTGTATTTGTGTTCGGAGCGCAGTGTATATGTTGCATTTGGTGATTTTTGGCCTCTTTGCTGCTTAAAAGACTGTTTTTCAATTTCGGAGGTCGACAGTTCTAGCGTAGTTAATACGTATTGCAATGAGTGCTTTTCCCGAGTGTAATAAGAGTGTTCAGCCACTTAGCCTGCGTCAATGTTGGATTTTCGAAAAAATCATTTGATGACCTGAAAAAGGGATTAATCGATTTTATTTGCGTGAACTGCAAATCATCAAATGGTAGCGACGGGCCATGGCCAAATGGTAGCCATGGCCCTGCCGCCTGGATGCATCGAGGCTATCCACATTGCGGTCTTACAAGCTCAGAGGGAAGCGGCCGTACAGGCGCAGGAACAACTTAATAAAGCGGCCACGCAGGCGCAGCAACAGATCAGAGATCTTTTCAAGGAATTTGAAACCAAGCAGCTTGAGTGGATTTCAAAAATTAACACTTTGGTTTAGGAAATCAAGATCGATGTTTCAGAGAATTCTGCCAGAATCAATCTGCTCGAAAGTTCTACTGGTAGTAATGCGGATCAGGTCACGCAGATAGAGATGGAGGCAAGCTCGCTGAAATTGAAGGTCGCCTCACTTGAAGCCTCCCTCAATTACCACGAGCAAGCTGCGCTTCAAAGTACCCTCGAAATTCACGGGTTACCTATGAAGCCGAACGAGGATCTTCCATCGGTCCTAGAATCGGTTGCGAAGGCTCTTGATGCTCCCTTAGCTAAGAATAACATTATGAATGTTTATCGCATTCGTAAGTCCCCAACATCAAATCCACTGCTCGCACCCATCATTGTTGCCAAGTTTAGCAGACAGTTGGTAAGAGATAAAATAAGCGATCAGAGGAAAAAAGTACGAGACTTCGCTACGACCAATCTTGGCTGGCCAGATAATGAGAAAAGTCTCATTTTTATCCGAGAGGCTTTGAGGCCCTATAATCAAAGAATCTACGCTTCTACGTTGAATTTAAGGAGAGAAAAGAAGATAAAATATCTTTGGATTGCCGGAGGGAAGATCTTTTGTCGAAAGGATGATGGTACACCTAGGATTCAGCTGTCACTGCCGCAACATGTAGAGCGATTCCAATAGCAATTAGGCTTTCTACGGTATGGTTATACACACAATGGTATGCTATTATTATTGTTTGGCTATTCGATGCTTGTTTATAAATATATTTCCAACATTTTTCAGTTTTGTATACCTTGTACACATGTATCTTCAGATAGCAAACTTTTTGAAAGTAATTGTACACTATAAGGCTCAATTGTTTACTTTGGATACCTTAAATGTTCTAATTTCATCTCAATATTCACAGCTCTCCGGATATCCGGATATCGAATTACGAAATTATGTCCACTTTTGTTGAGAATTTGTCTATGGCTCTACGACACTGTTTTCGACATTATTTATTATTCTTTTAGTATCTTTTTTACTTGTATTTATTTCCGATATTCTAATTTGAATTGTTCTCAGTTATTTTGGTTTAATGTTGATATTGGTTTTTTGTCTCAGTCAATTTTTACGTGTGCTGCGTGAGTTTCCTATTTTTGAATTTTTTTTCTATAAAATATTTCTCTTAATATATCTATGGATACCTTAAGCATTTGTCACGTAATCGCCCAGTCTCTTTTGGCACATTTTCAAGAATTCAAAAATTTGTTCAGTAAAAGTTCCTACCATATAATAGCTGTCTCTGAGTCCTGGTTAACTCCCAATGTATCCTGTAGCCTCGTTGCAAATGAAAACTATTCGCTCTTTCGAAGAGACAGAGACGAGAGAAGGGATGGTGTAGTTTGTCTTTTTCTGTATGATAGTCTGAATTGGACTGTGGTTGGTGTGAGTTCAGAAGCTACTTACCCCAAACCGAATTTCTCTTTGTTGAAGTTAAGTCAACTTCTGATAGTGTTTTAGTGGGAGTAGTTTATAAACCACCCAATGCCTCCTATGGCACAGAGCTTAATTCGGTAATTTTTTAATTTGTTTCTAACTTCAATAACATTATCCTTACTGGACATTTTAACACTAACCTAAATTTCACTTCCAATCATTCTAAATATCTAACATCATTGGTATACTCTTCGGGACTCTCGATTGTACCTCATCATTCTACTCACCACACTGATCGTTCCAGTACTCGTATTGACCTAATGATTGTAGACGATATTGATAAGGTTGTCTCCTACGAACAACATGCTATTCCTTTTCTCTCTAACCACGACTTGATTAACATTACCTTCAAATTTTCCTATGATCTGAATTCAAAACCAACCCAAAGACTGGTGCGAAATCTCTCTAAAATTGATGAACACTCATTCCGTGAACATCTAATGACGTATGATTGGGAAAAAATATTATTAGATACAGATATAAATAATAAAATCGACGCTCTGACTAATTACCTAGTCTCCGCATTCAATACATTTTCTCCGCTATACGTTCCTAAAAACTTCAATGAAGCTGCCCCCTGGATTACATCTGAAATTAAAAATCTGATGAGGGAACGTGAAGGCAAGCGCCGACTTGCAAAAAGAACAAAAAGCAGTATGATACAAGCGCAATTTCGTAAACTTAGATACCTGGTTCAAACTGAGATTAGAGATGCGTTCAATCAATACAATTATAACGAGATTGCTCATAGAGACAAAAAACAGGACATTTGGCATCTCCTTAGACGTTTACACCTAATCCCACCCAAGCACGAAACAACAGATAGTAATTTTCCGTCTAATGACCTTTTGAAGACTTTTTTTTCATTCCCAGTTCCAGACTTATCATCATCATCTTCCACGACCCCTCTTAATTCAACATTTAATGACTCTCACTTCTTTTTCGATGACATCACACCTGAAATACTTTTGGAAAAAAAACACTTGAAATCAAATCAAATGCCATTGGAACTGATGGAATATCAATAAAAATGATTAAACTTGCCCTTCCAATTATCTTTCCTATTCTATTAAATATCTATAATGCTTCTCTTCAGGTCGGTATCTTTCCAGATATCTGGAAAAAGGCTGTTATATATCTAATTCCTAAAATTTCTAAACCTACTTCCCCGAAGGACTTCGGGCCAATTTCTATTTTATGTGCACTTTCTAAACCACTTGGAAGAATTGTTCACCTGCAACTTTCTAAATTTCTCGAATCATCCAAGGCCATTGACCCGATGCAAGCAGGTTTTTGGGCAAAGCATAGCACTCTTACTGCTTCCCTTAAAGTAACGACGGATCTCAAATTAGCAATGGATAATAGGGAGATCACATAGTAGTGGTGAGCTTTCTGACTGGTGCGAAGTCAAGAGTGGGGTTTCTCAGGGCTCCATTCTGGCACCCCTCCTCTTCAATTTGTTCACATCTGACCTTGGAGGCGAACTTCAATATTGCAGCTACCACAAATATGCTGACGATTTAAAAATTTATTTATCGGGCCAATTTCTTCGCTAACAAGTGTTTTGCGCAAAAATGTTCTAATTGATTCTATATTATAATATTATCTTGAGTTTTAAAAATGATTACCCCCTAGAGTATCATAATTCAAAAAATCTACCCCTATAGGATGCTTCGCCATATGACACATAGTTTAAGATTTTGGACTTTGTTGCTGCAAACATCTAGTTTTTATAATTAATTCTATTAAAAATTATTAGTCTTATTCGGAATAACCTCTAAATTATGTGCCATCCACCCCTTTAGCATTATCAATGAATAAAAAATTTAGTTAATAATATGAAATTTTTGTAAGTAATGGATTAAAATATTTAGTTTGGACAATCAATGATAATATAGCTAATTATTTGTTAACGATGGCACATGTTCTCATATTAATAAACCCTTTTTATGTGAAAACTACCCCTCAAAAATTGTTTATGTTTTGTTTAGCAGGCGATTTTAATGACAATACATATATAACAGAACTGTTAAAAGAATTTTTATTTAGGTTCAGGCACGTACATATTTCCATCGAAAATTGTACACACATTACACATACCCTTTCGCATATCGTCCCTCTAACCCTTATTGCTCAAGGCTTTGGACTTACAATATATCTTCTACGAAATAAAAAATAAATGGAAAAAACAAACAAAATATTGCCTTCAGAAATTGTGTGAGACACAACTTATTATTTAGACCTTCAACTGAATAATTGTCAATTAGTTTGTTTTTACGTATGTCATACGGTCTCATTCAGATAATAATAACGACAATATTAAAATTGGATCATTTTTTAATAATAAGATAAATTGTCGTTATTATTATCCAAATGAGGCCATATGACATACGTAAAAATAACCTAATTGACAAAATATTGATTGTTTACAAGTTGGGTGTCTGATATGATAAAAATATTATCATTTTGGCAATTTTAATAAAACTGTACAAATATAAAATTATCAGGAATGTATATAAGCCATTATCAGGCATGTACATAAAGCGAAAGAAAAGAACATTTGTTCAGTAACATTTGCTTCTTTTTCTATTGTGCGAAGTGTTACTAATAAAATGAGAATCAATCCATTAAATATAATATCGTTATTAACAATAACGTTCAATAATGAAAAACTTGTAATTCAGCCTTCAGAAGTAACACCTAAGGAGGTACATCTACACGATGTAATAGAGGATATTATAATGAAAAGTGTGTTTGATTCCTCATTTATTATTGAAGATTCAGTTCACTTACAATTTGCTCATGAGGATAGTCAAATTGACATACAACCGATTGAAGATGAAGAACAAGAAGAAGAAGAGGATTATGGTGAAGTTCCTAGTTGTTTATATCAAGAGGAGAGAGTTCATTTTGACTATAAAAAAGAAGCTGTTGACTTTTGGAATTCTGGAAAGAAAAAACGGTTATCTTTTACAACCGTTCATCAAAGATTCAAGAAGCTTCATTCAGAGCGACAATTGAGAGGATGGCAAGAACAAGTCAACAGTGGTGGTGACCGAGAAGATAAGCTATACAACGTTGCAAAATCCACTTTCGACAATTTGAAGGAGGCTATTGATTCAAAAATGACAGTTCACGATATAGTTCTTCGAAGATGGGCTTTACAAAAGAAGCATGAATTGGACATGCCATGGTTTAAAGCATCACGTTGGTGGGTATGGAAATTCAAGAAAATTCATAACGTTGTTTCGCGAAAAATAACAAAATTTATATCTGTATCATCTTCACATAAAACTAGAGACACAGAACAAGAATGTGATGTTTTCAAAAACAATGTAAAATCAGAAATTCTGAGGTATGGGGAAAGAAAAATTTTCAATTCCGATCAAAGTGGCTTTAATTTAGAATTACACAGTGGAAGAACTTTGAGCTTTAAAGGAACAAAAACTGTGGAAAATGTTGTTCAATCAGTTTCCTCCACCACGCATAGCTATACGATTCAGCCAACCATATCTGCCGATGGAAGATTACTTTCACCCCTTTTTGTAGTTTTAAAGGAACCATCCGGACAATTTGGACCAAGAGTAAGCCAAGGGCTTTTTCAGGCAAACAATATTCATTTGCAGGCCTCTAAATCCGGTAAACTTTCTTCAGAATTACTGCAAATGTGGCTTCAAGATGTATTTTTCCCTAACGTAGGAGAAAATTCTGTGTTATTGTTGGATTCATGGAGTGGCCAGTGTGAACAAACCTTGCAAACTGCTATACCGGAAGGTAAAACCCTTTTACTGAAAACTATTCCAAAAGGCACAACTGGGAAAATTCAGCCCTCGGATGTGTTTGGGTTTAGAATCTGGAAGAATTTCGTACGAAAAATCTCTGACACTTCTATTCTTTTGAGGTCTGATATTAACTTGCATATTAGAAATAACATTATAAAATTACAGTCCCTCACACATAATCAATTGTCTTCACCTAGATTTATTAACGTATTCAAATATTCTTGGTATAAAAGCGGATATATAGAAAATAGACCTCCACATTTTGATAACCCTGTAGACTTTTGTTTCAAGGAAGATATTGAACCTTTTTGTGATATTTGCGGTGATGTTGCAGTAATAACATGTGCATGGTGCAAGAAGACATTGTGCTTAAAACACTTCTTCGAAGAATATCAGTACTGTGAAAACTTCGTGCCTTAAAAATTGAATAATATTGTTTCTTTTTAACTTATCTTTCGTTATTTAAAACAATTTTAGATTAAAATTAGAATTAGATTAGAATTTTATGCGCAATTTTGCAAACGGTCAAATTAACACACACACTCATCATATCACACATTTATTTTTTATTTCGTAGAAGATATATTGTAAGTCGAAAGCCTTGAGCAATAAGGGTTAGAGGGAACGATATGCGAAAGGGTACGTGCATGTGTGTACAATTTTCAATGGAAATACGTGCGTGCCTGAACCTGAATAAAAATTCTTTAAACAGTTCTGTTATATGTGTATTGTCATTAAAATCGCCTGCTAAACAAAACATAAAAAAATTTTGCGGGGTAGTTTTCACATAACAAGGGTTCATTAATATAAGAACATGTGCCATCGTTAACAAATAATTAGTTATATCATTATTGATTGTCCAAACTAAATATTTTAATCCATTACTTACAAAAATGTCATATTAATAACTAAATTTTTTATTTATTGATAATGCTGAAGGGGTGGATGGAACATAATTTAGGGGTTATTTCGAATAAGACTGATAATTTTTAATAGAATTAATTATCAAAACTCGATGTTTGCCGCAACAAAGTCCAAAATCTTAAACTATGTGTCATATGGCGAAGCATCCTATAGGGGTAGATTTTTTGAATTATGATACTCTAGGGGGTAAGTATTTTTGAAACTCAAGATAATATTATAATATAGAATCAATTAGAACAATTTTGCGCAAAAACAAGAAAGAAAAAGCAATGATACCTCTTAAAACTGTAAAAGTATCAAAAATATAGAAGGGGCGATTTCCACCCCTAAATATGAACGATTGCCCAAAAAATTAATTTTTTTTGTATAGTCTGGGATCCTCTTTACACCTGCAAAGTTACAAAAAAATCGGCGTCGGACACCAACCTAACCCCCTAACCCAACCTAACCTAACCTAACCTAACCCAGGCAAAACTCAGGGAATTGTTGTTGGACCTACTTCATCTCCATCACTTGAAACTTTGGCACCTTTTCCACCACTTCGTTTCGAGAATGTCGCTATATCTTTCTCGGAAGTAGTTAAAGATCTGGGATATTTTCATAACCGTACCTTGTCTTGAAAGGAACAGGTATAGAGCATCCCGAGGAAAACATACAGTATTCTACAGCTACTATATAGAAATAAGAAATCTTTACCTCCCTCTACTCGGATACTTTTGGTTAAGACTCTTATCCTTCCCCACTTTGACTACGGTTGTTTGGTATACGATGGTTTGTCCGACGATTTAAATTCAAGGCTCGAGCGTGCGTTAAACGCCTGCGTCCGCTTTATCTACAATCTGCCTAAATACGAACACATAATTCCATACAGACATAGGGCTGGTATACTCAATGTTGCCAAGAGAAGACAATTCTTTATGGGTAGTTTTCTCTACACTCTTTTTCAGAACAAAGCTCCTGAGTATCTATTCAACCTATTCCAGTTTGTAGACAGAGACGTTCCAGCACAGTCTAGATTCGCAAAAGACATAAAATCCTTAAAGATTCCTTTTCACAGAACGTGTCAACTTCAAAGATCATTTATAGTAAGGGGTTCCCGGCTATGGAATAAAGTACCATACGATATTAGAAGTGCTCCTACCCTGTATCATTTCAAGAATCTCTTCTTCAAATATTTGTACAATACTCCGAACCCAACTCTTGAAATTACTCACTGGTAAACTCTAATATTTAGTCCTTAAAGATTTTATCTTCGAATTTTCTTTTGTTTCCATTAACTTTTGCAAAGTATTTCTTTTACGCACAGTTTTCCCTCTTTATTTCTACCTTAACATGTACAAGAACTACTAAATAATCACCTAATGTTAATTACTACGCATTAATCTAACGCATTAATCATTAATTAACGGCCATACCACGCTGGAAACACCAGTTCCCGTTAGATCACTGAAGTTAAGCAGTGTAGGGCGCGGTTAGTACTTGAATGGGTGACCGTTCAGGAATAATACTACTGCGTTGCTGTTGGCGGTCGTGGGTGTGATGAGTAGGGTGACCAGAAAAAAACACTTTTGGTTTTCTCAGAAGTGAAGGGCAAATAATGGTAGTTTATGCAATTGTAGAAACCAGATTTTTTTTTCTTCAGTTTTATACAATATTTAGAGGTGGCCCATCGTCTTTGAAAGTTGTCATCGCAAAAGCTGACAATTTTGGTAAGTGAAGAGTCGATCGTAAAAGTGCAACCCCAGCTCTTTTCATCGATGTGACTTTATAACAGGATTAGCTAGAGTCCCGTGAATTATTATTATCCACTTTTCTGAAAAAGGGAAATATGACTAAAAAAAAACTTGCTGAGAATGGGACTGCTTTATGAGTTTATGGTGTCAAGACCCACTGTGATGGACCTTTATGGCTGAGCTGATGAGCGCTCCGCCCCAAAAATTAAACAGCTTAAGTCGTAGACCTGTCAAATTTCAAAAATTCACTCAGATTTGTTTTCATTATTGCACGCTTATTTATACTTTTCCTAATCCGCTCTTTCAGAAAATGTGATCTTCAACCTTCCAGGAAAATATTCTTAAAATTTCAATATAAGGTATCTATTATAAGAGCCGTTATTAGTCTTTGAAATGAGTAGAAAACAGTGAAAATGGCACTTTTCAAGCAACCGTAATTAATGATTTTTATGAATTTTTAATTAAAATAATGTTTTTATGTGGATTCTGAGAACCTCAAGAATAACATATTGAAAGTTCAAATTAAAAAGTGGATAACTTCGTGGTTAAAATCTTGAATGAAAAAAAAGTTGAGTTTACCCATGTTAATTACATAAGAACTTCAAAGGCGATGTGCCACCTCTAAATATTGTTTAAAATTGAAAATTAAAAAATCTGGCTTCTACAATCGCATAAACTACCGTTATTTGCCCTTCACTCCTGAGAAAATCAAAAGTGTTTTTTTCTGGTCACCCTAGTGGTGAGTCCACACTTGTAGTTATTTACTACAAGAAACTATCCACCTAGAAACACTACCCGAATCGGGTAGTGTCACGCCTACCCCTAGAGGCTCGCCGAAAGGGAAATGGCTTAATGGTATAAAAAAAAAAATAAAAAAATAAATCTGATACCTAATTTGATACGTATTATGAGTTCGACTCTATTTATTTATTTTATTTAGTTTTTAGATTAGATTATAAGATTAGTCAAGTATTCTGCCGATCAGTGCTTGTACAAATTTTTAATGACCCTGTATTATCCTGTTCCTTAGAGGGCTATTTAGCCCCAGGGACTTTTTTGAATAAATACAAATACAAATACAAATACTTTCAAAACCCTCCAGTTACTGTCGACCATCCGCCCAAACCAGAGGAGGTCGAAGCATTTTGGAGAGAAGCCTGCGAGGTCCAAGATCCATTTCAAGAAGACTCAAAGAACATAAATAGCTTCAAAGGAGCTGTGCAATGCCCTAATAACAGCTGAGGAGGAGTGCCCACCTATCACTACCGAGGAGGTGAAAAACGTATCAAGAGGCATGAAGAACTATTCCGCTCCCGGTCCAGATGGTATCAAGATCTTCTGGTGAAAGAAGTTTCCTTCAACCCACCAGCATCTGGCCCGTATTTCCACCTTATATCTTAAGTCGGAAGAGCCTATGCCGGAGTGGTTGGTGGAAGGGCGCACAGTGCTCCTGCTGAAGACAGGCAACTTAGCTGACCCTAAGAATTACAGGCCAATAACTTGAACACACTGTATAAGATCTTTACAGCTATCCTGAATGATAGGATTCTTCGGACAATTGAACCTGTGTGGCGAGAGATGTATGAACAACGCGGCTCATAGAAAGACGTAGGAGGATGTCGGGAGAACCTGGTCATCGACAAGTATGTTTGTAAAGACGCAGCATCCTATCAGCGATCCCTATCGATGGCCTGGATTGATTACCGTAAGCTTTCGATTTAACCTCCCATAGACTTATCATCTGTCTATTGGAAAGCTTGAAGGTTCATCCACACATCGTGAGGTGCATAGAGAGATTAATGCGGCTTTGGAAAACCAGACTTACTATCTCATCTGGAAAACATCGTGTGATCACTAACAGTGTCACCTTTCAGAGAGGTGTGTTTCAGAGCGACATCATGAGCCCTCTTCTCTTTTGCCTCACATTATTTCCACTGTCTCTGGCACATTGTCATTCCGAAGGGTACCTCTGTGGCAAACTTGGAGATCGAAAGCATAAGGTCACTCATGTATTTTACATGGACAATCTCAAGATATATGCGCCACGGTTAATTTGAAGAAAGGAAAACTTAATGGCATCCCCGAAGACCCTGAGCTCGTCGAGAGAAGCGCTATAAGATACCTTAGCGCTGGAAAGACCTATACATACCTGGGCGTGCCACAGAGCCGCATTCAGAATGTGACATCTATAAAAGATACTCTCCGAAGCAGATACAAACGTCTCATCCGGCAGATTTGGTCTTCCGAACTGTCGGCTAAGAAGAAAGTATCTGCAACGAACATGCTTACCCTCCCAGTAGTACTCTATTCATTTGGAGTGGTTCCATGGATGGAGGACGAGCCCAGATCCCTAGATATCGGGTCCCGAAAGGTCATGCACATGAACAAAAGCATGCACCTTAAGTCTTCTGTTCCACGACTTTACATCTCACGCCGTCAAGGTGGTCGTGGAATACTGAATCTTGGATGTCTTCACAACAGGATTATTCTGGGTACAGCACATATTGTCGCAAATGGACAAGATCCTCTTCTTAAAATGGTCAGAAAACACGATGAAGTAGGCAAAGGGGCGTTTCTGAACAAAGCAGCGAAGGAGGCTGCTGAGACACTCGGCCTTGACTTAAATACCAGGGGTGAGTAAAATGCATCAAATATTATCCATCTTGAAAACTCACTTCTGAAGGCCCGGATTTAGAAATCACAGGAGAAAAACTTCCGCGAAGAGCTTCTTGACAAGAAGATACACGGCATCTTCCACAAAAATGTGGAGGATCAGTCGATGTCGTATTAGCTAACGTATGCTTTCCTTGAATCATCCGGACTGAAGTCAGGCACGGAGGCTTTCATTTTGGCATGTCCAGACGGTATCATTTCCACTCTAGCATACCGTCGCCACATTTTGACCCAAGATATTCCCGATGATAGGTGCAGAGCGTGTCATGCACACTCCGAGCATCTAGGGCAGATACTATCTAGTTGTCCAACTCATGCGGGAACGACCTACATCCAAAGGCACAATGCGGCACTAAGTGTGCTTTAATACCATCTCTGTCACTCTTACGGAATCGGCCTAAATACCGCTCCGTTAAACGCTTCTCGGGAAATAGAGTCAATTGTCGAAAATGCGAAGTGCCGCATATATTGGAACTTCATATGCTCGAAAATGGTTTTTGTTGCGCATTCAAGGTCTGACATAGTTCTCCTTGACTTCGAGGAACGACCCATGCCCGTTTTCGAATTTTCGGCACCAGCTAACAAAAACATCATAGCCAAGGAGAAAGAAAAGAAAGAGAGGTGCAAAGACATTATAAGGGAGTTGCGACGCTTATAGCTGGAATATTCTGTTAAGCTAATCGTCTCAATCATCGGTGCTCTTGGAGCGGAGAAAATGCAGAAGGCGGTCGTCCTTGGGTCGCTCCGTGTCGTCAGGGTACACGAGAGTTTTGCGGGATCATCGTACTGAGTAAGTCGCAGACTTCAACACTCATCTCACGGTCGTGAGACGTGGTTGCAGCAGAAATTTCACTGCGATTTCGCTGGGCGCGGGTGCAATTTTTCAGATTAGCAACTACTTCAGCGAAGTCCTGCGGCTGTCCTTATGACAAACTTTCAACTATATATATTTATATACAATCTGAAAAAATAGTTAAACAACCACCACAGGGTCCCACTAAGAGAAACCGCCATCTAAAAAATGTCAATAGCCCCCAGTAGAACCGCGGTGAATCACACCTATGGCAACGTCTCACAACCGTGAGATGGGTGGTCACAGGGCACGACGAAATCACAACAACAGGCCGGCGAAACCCTCGTGCGTCTTGAGGACATGAAGCGACCCAAGGATGACAGCTTTTTGCATCCATCTTGCTAGTGCCTTGGCAGGTTTTTGGCACGCGGGCATGGCTTTAAGGTTACGAACCAGTAATAGTTTCGCACCTCCGAGAGCATCAATCGCAAGGACAATTACTTGCAACGAATACTTTGGGTACAGTCGTTGCACCTCTCTCTTGAGTTCTTGATACCTCTCCTCCTTTTCTTTCTCCTTTGCAGTGATGTTGTATTCGGACGGAGCCGAGAATTCGATCACGAATATCGTTCGTTTCTCGAAGTCTTGGAGAACGATGTCAGGCCTCGAGTGCGCAACGGAGACTGCTGCCCAAAAATCGTAGTTCCAGAAAATCTGGCACTTCTCGTTTCGGATAATTGACTCTATATCCCTTGAAGCGTTCGACAGGACAGGGTCGCGGCCAACACCGTGAGAGCGACAAAGGTGGTAATAAAGTACTCTTAGGGCCGCATTATGTCTATAGACATACATTCTTCCTGCGTGGGTCGGACACCCCGATAGTATGTGTTCTACGTACTCAGCGTGGGCATGACACGCTCTGTACCTATCACTGGGAACTTCTTGACATAAAATGCGGGCATTGTATGCTGAGGTGGAAATGACACCGTCCTGGCATGCAGAAAAAAAACTCTCTGTACCAGAATTGAGCCCCGATGATTTGATAAAAGCCAAA
This sequence comes from Andricus quercusramuli, assembly GCA_932178445.1. Lineage (NCBI taxonomy): Eukaryota > Metazoa > Arthropoda > Insecta > Hymenoptera > Cynipidae > Andricus > Andricus quercusramuli. The sequence goes on from CAKNXH010062187.1 coordinate 35,301, forward strand.
GTTTGCTCCTTTGACAAGGTCTGTTTTTCTACATTTCTGTAAAAGTTTCCATGCATATGCTTGTCGACTAGCTCTTGGTGAAATTTTCCAACCTCTGCTTTCTTTACTTCGGCTTTAGACGTGAAGCATCTAGATGGAGTAATGCACTTTCCTCACTTCTGATGTTAAAATTCATGCCAAAGGTATCGGCCGCTTGCTCCGCGGCTTTGTAAAGGAACGCTTTTTCGCCAATCATCTCGTGATCCCTGACCATTATTAGGAGCGGATCTCTGCCATTAGCAACGACGTAAGCTGTACTTAGAACAATTCGGTTATGCCTACTTTCTGCGGTTGGTCTTTATTTCGCTTCATCTTCGGCTGCAGCTTGATGAAGCAGCGGTTGGGGAAGCGCTCCGCGTACATATCTATTTTTCCGGAGGCAGTCGGCTTGATTTCACAAAGACTGATGCGAAACGTGCTGGAGCTCTGGGTGTTTCCGGCACCACAGACCGACGAATTATTAGATACATTTTTAAATCATGACAATGTGAAGCTAGAGCATTTATGCAAAATCTTTAACATTTCCGGACAAGACAGAATAGAAGAATAAAAAAAATTGTTACGGTTGGATCATTTACATAATGAAGAATCAGCACACGTGATAAAACTAGTCACTAAATACGCTAATCAATTTCAAATGCCGGGTGGAGAATTGGGAACAACCAATGTTCTCAAACATAGTATGCGAACAACTGACGATGACCCTATTATGTCAAGGCAGTATAGATTCCCCCCTATACATAAAGAAGAAATAACTCGGCAATTTAATGAACTTTTAGAAAACGGAATAGTAAAACCATCTTTATCTCCCTACAATACTCCAGTTTGGATAGTTCCAAAAAAGTCAGATTCTCACGGAAACAAAAAATGTAGAATGGTTTTGGATTTTAGAAATCTTAATGAAAAAACCATAGGTGATTCTTATCCTTCGCCAAATATAACCGAAATTCTTGATCAACTAAGCGGTGCTCAATATTTCTCAGTATTTGATTTAGTTTCCGGGTTTCATCAAATTAAAATGCATCCGGATGATGCACACAAAACTGCATTTTCCACCCCCTATGGGCATTATGAGTTTGACCGTATGCCTTTCGGTTTGAAAAATGCCCTAGCTACATTCCAGCGCTTAATGGATTTGGTATTAACAGGGTTACAAGGAACAGAATTGTTCGTTTATCTCGATGATATTGATTTATATGCTGATACTCTTGATGAACATGAGATGACATTTAATAACCTAATGGACCGATTACGATCTGCTAATTTGAAACTACAGCCAGACAAGTGCGAATTCTTGAGGCCTGAAGTAGGTTATTTAGGTCATATTATTGATAAAGACGGTATACGCCCAGATCCGGAAAAACTCGAAGCAGTTCGAAAATCCCCAAAAATGAGAAAAATATCAAGCAGTTTCTTGGATTAGCTGGATATTATCGACGTTTCATTGACGAATTCTTAAAAATTGCCAGTCCATTGACACAACTTTTTAAAAAGGACACCCTTTTTATTTGGACGGAAAAACAACAGAATGCTTCTGATATTTTAAAGGAAAAAACTTTGTGAAGAACCTATTTTACAGCGCCCGGAATTCACTATACCTTTCATTTTCACCACGGACGCTTCGGGATTTGCGATAGGAGCAATATTATCCCAGAGAATCATAGGAAAGGATAGGCCCGTAAATTATACTTCGCGAACCTTGAATGATGCAGAGAAAAAATACGACACTTAGCAAAAGGAAGCTTTAGCAATCATTCATGGGGTACAGTAATTTAGACCTTATCTTCATGGACGAAAATTTACTCTGGTCACTGCCCACAAACCACTGGTATGGTTTCAGATTTCGAAAGAGCCATGCTCTAGAGTTACAAGATGGAAATTAAAGTTAGCCAAGTTTGACTTTGACATTGTATATAAGGCAGGTAAAACTAATGTTAACGCAGACGCCTTGTCTAGGAACCCCGTTGATGATCCTGAGAATAAAAATATAATAAATCCTATGAAATCAACGAAATTGGAATTTTGTGAATATGGAAATAATATAGAAGACATTGGAATGAAATCCATAAAATCAGAAGATAAAAAAGAAAATGCTGAATGTGGGTCTATGCGTGAGAAGACATCGGAGTTTATGAATCTTACGAAATCAATCGAAGACCTGACTAATGTAATTAATCATCTTATGAATAATCCTTTCAACGATAATAATCCAGCTTTCCAATGGAACGCCATGGTAACTAGGGGAGCATCAAAAAAGCAAATGCAAAAAGAAAAAATGAACAAGAATGAGAAAACTTATCATAAGAATAATACTACTATCACAGAAATAGAAGAAGAAATCGAAGATGAAATCGAAGATGAAATCGAAGATGAAATCGAAGA